>JBBPCX010069638.1:15000-35023 GCA_037974365.1 Hydrocynus forskahlii | reverse complement strand
TGTGTATTAGGGCATTAACAGAAAAGCTCATTTGTTGACGCGTCGACCTCAGAGACACAAATTGATGCTCCTTGAGAGAAGTCGACAAGTCGTGTTTTTTTTTTCCTCTCTGTGTGCGTGCTTGGTGTACACAATGCAGTCTCTGCCTCTGATTTGCTTACGGTGATATGCGTTCCTTGCCTTAACCAATTATTATAGTCACTTCATAAAAAGGCTGGTACTGTTGGCACATGGGGAATTTAAACACAAGACCACAACAAGACGAGAGACACGACAGCAGAGGAGACAGACACACATCACGTGTGTGGAGATTCTTCACTCTAGACACACAAACAGCACGGTGACCTACACAATCTGCAAGCCGCTGTTAAAGTACAGTAACCATACCGGCATTCTGCTCGGCATTTGAAATGGCACCCGCTAGCTAACATGGCTAACGCTAGCAATGCAGGGAGTCGTCCAGTCCAGAGGACGCTGAGTGGCCTTACAGAAAAGCCTCTGACTGATGAGAGAAAACAGCAGATCACAGATCTTGTTAAATTAATGTGAGACATTTGGTTGCAGTACAAGCCGAAGGCTAATGTTACAGAGAACTTCAATTAAAGTTGCGCAATGTTGGACACCTTTGTTTTTCCGCTGCGTCTGTGTGGTGATGTCATCAAATGACTAGTCGACTCGACTTCGGGTAAGTCGACCTGAAAAAATCTGAAGTTGTTAATGCCCTTATATATATATGCAGGGAGTCGTCCAGTCCAGGGAGTTATTATTATTATTATTATTTTTTATTTTTTTCATCCTCCAGTATAAAACTGCGATGAAATATATGATACACAGCTTGATATTTTGAAGTCTCCTCTAAATCACTCATTAAGTTTTATTTTGACACCACATCAAACACTTTTCCAACAGACCTGGAATTTGATTCCATCCATATCAGCTACATGCATTGCAACAACATTTTAAAGAAACATTTCTCTGATATTAATGTTGAAATTGCTTTGGGGGATATTTCAAAATATTGAGATGTGTGTCATGCAGTATTATTTATAAGTCATATGGATGAATCATATGAATCATTTATTGGTAATGGAGGATGAAAACGTGTGACGTGTTGGTTTCAACTGTGCTTCAGAAGAATACACACACACACACACACACACACACACACACACTGACACACAAAACTTTCAAAGAACAGGCTGAATCCATCAAACACATCAGTTATTGAAAGCAAACCAACACCCCAAAGTCTTTGTCACTGTAAAACCATGCAACTGAAGCGAGCTGTTGCACTGCTAAATGGGAAGTGTCATTCACTGATGGGGAATATCATTCTCTGTAGCTCAGAGGTTCTGTTTGAGTTAGAGGTTGGTGGGGCAATGACCATAAATATCATTCTTCTTCTGATTATGTGAGAAATATTTTAAATGTTGTTGCTATGCATGTAGCTTACACAGATGGAATCAAATTCCAGGTCTGTGCGAAACGTGATGTGATGTGGTGTCAGAATAAAACCCGATAAACCTGTTGATCTTAATGCTGATATTGCCCAATACTTACCAAGGAAACTGGCGGGTCATGCCTAAAGTGCTTTAGGGGAGATTTCAAAATATCAAGATGTATATCATGTATTGCATTGCAGTATTATTTATAGGCCATACTGGAGGATAAAAATGTGTCGTGTGTTGGTTTCAACTGTGCTTTAGAAGAGTAAACCTAAAATAAAGTCATGAAAGCAAGGCATGCAATTCCTCATAGCTCACTTTTAGCCATGACTGTTGCTGTGTCAGTCTGTCAGCGTGTTCCCTGGGTGGAGATGAGGACCTCCTGCCTCCTGGGCTTTCTGTTTGCATAGGGACATCTGGCCTTGATGCATTATTATGGTTTCCATGGGAACTCATTCGGCTCTAGCTGACTTCAACCCTAAAATGAAAAAGGAGAACCGATCCTGGCTGGCATCCACAGCAGAGTTCATCTGACTGCCATTCACACTGCTGGCAGAAACAAGAGCAAGAAGCCAAAGAGAGCAGACCTCGCCTCTCCAAAATACACAAGAACTCAAGGCTGAGACCCTCACATTTAGCTCTCTAAACGTTCCTGAACTTTTTTTTGATTCACTTTAAGATGTCTTGGTATTGTTGGCATCAATGAAGCAAAGACTTTTACCACCCACAGATTTTTATTTTATTGATTTTTTTTTATATGGATAGAAATCACAGTCTGTGCCAGTTGGTCAGTATTCTTAGAGTTCGGTTTTGTATTGGATGTTTTAGAAATGTAAAAAAAAAAAGAATATGCAAATGAGTTTTCACAGTGAATGTTTTTTTGATTTCGTTTTTTTTAACTGTTCCATTATTGTATTGCTTAATGAAGAAAAACATGCTCTGTTGCTGTAAAAGGAAATTTTAGGCCGGTTTTTATTACGACCACATCTAGCATAAATCCAGCTCTAAGTAACTTGTGTGAATATTGTTGTTAGTAAAAAGTCAATAGTTATATATGGATATTCTGTTTGGATTCTACAGAAAATATATATGATAACATGATTGGGTCAAGTGTGGTGAGAGCAAAAGCGTTTGATGCTTTGCATGAACTGTGTTAAAGTTTTAAAATGTACCTTTTATTAGGTTCCATTTAATTTGGTCCGTGAGTATAATTGAAGTGGCGCAAACATTCTGCTTTGAATTCTCTGTTTTTGTAATGTTATTCATTTTTCAAATTGAAATCTTTACGATGTGGTTCTGTGGTCTACAGCAGTTTTGTCCCACCCATTCACACTGAAGTTCGGAGTGTTTGAGGCCAGATTGTTTTTTTGAATGGGCGCAATACACCGATGTGACTCAGAATGGAGGTCATTTACAGAACAGTCTTAAAGGCACAGGAACACGAACAGGCATTTTGGAGGGTTGAGAGTGTATGAATGAATTATAGATGCTTTGGTACATACCAAAATGTAAAGAAAGAAAAAGAAGCACTGATCGTCTGTTAAATATGTTTTCAAAGCTTTGGATTTTGCTCTGTCTTTTGATATATCCCACTGCTTTTGCTCTTCTGTCTGTTCGCATGAATCCCTGACTCCATTCGTTTCTTTTTTCTTTCTGTCTCTCTCTCTGGCACACACACACACACACACACACACACACACACACACACACCTCCTCTGCTTTGCACAGTATCACAGGTTGTATGCCTACATTATTCATGGCTGGCAGATAGGTTTCACGTGCAGCTGAGTTACGACAGGCAGCCCAAAATCTCAGCTCCTCCACCCCACCCCCTATCACTGAAGACTTGAAAACAGGTAAAAGCAAGAAGCCTCTGCACATCTTTATCGTACCCCCCACCCCCCTACCCCATCTCAGTGACACTCCAAGGCTCCACTGTACTGGCAGTTATAAGTCAGCCACAAGACCCGGAACCCTGAGACGCAGTTGGCTTGTTTAACACAGATGCAGCCAAGCATCCCTGAGGGCATCACCCAGAGGGTAGATGGTGGTGTTTTCTTTAAACAGCTTATACTCACATAACTGGTCAGTGCCAGGAGTCCAGATTGAGTCAGAACAGTAAGGTGTGGACCATCAGTTAACAGACCGGCCCAAGAGTGTATTAAAGGGCCTGTATCATGAAAAACAAGCTTCTCTCATGTTTTTGAAACCATGAGGTTGTATATAAATGTTGTTCTAAGTATATAATTGTTGTTATAGTTTCAAAACATACTATTCACTCTCGTGTACATACATGAAAATTCATTCGCAGTCTTAATTTGCAGCAGTTTTATTTTCTGTGATGTCACAAAAAACTCGTGAATATACAGAATTCCACCAGCTTGGACTGAATGCCCATTCAGCTTGGACTGCGCATCCAGTACAGGTCTGCCCCGTTCGCTTTCCTGCGCCAGGGGGCACAGATGCCGTCAAGTTGTTTGAGTGGCAGCAAATCAGCGGTGAAAATGTCAGCCACCCGGAATTATTGCACCGTTTCTTTGAGGGACGCTAGACAAGAGATGTGTAATCACTGCTCATTAGTGTCAAGGGGCGAAACACTGCCTAAGTACATCTCCCTTATGGATCTGATTCCACTTAAAACACGACCATCTTGCCCAGTATACCGACACAGAAAGAAAGTATGTGATACATGAAATGCCATCTGTAGGCAATTTTTGAAACAGTGATATTCACAGGATTCGCCAACGACAGAACCAACAATGCAAATTATAGAAAGGGAGAGGGAAAAGGAACCTAAAAAGTAATGGAATTCACTGCTTTACACCAACCATTCTCTTCTGTCAATTGTATTTGATTTTGTGGCACACACTGCAGTGCAGATACCGTCACTTTACTAAGCTTATTTCACATAGACTATTAACTGGTTAGTTCTGTACATCAGTGGACATAAGAATAAGCAAAAGCGGGCTGTGATGCCTTTTAAAACAAAACAAAGCAGGGGCTGTAGAATCCCCAGGCTGCTTTGTAGGTGCGCAGATGCAGGAGAGTGTGACGGGGAGGGTGGGGCTCCTCTCTCAAAGGAGTGGGTGCAGTTGCCTTCTGGATGAGCCAGGGGTCCCTAAGGAAAAGGCCTGGCGTGCTGTGCCCTGCCACGAAAACAAAACGTTCCCATGCATCCCTAAAACTGGGGCGTGTGGTGGGGGCCAGCTTGGGATACATCTGTATTACCTCTATATTTGTGTCTATCTCTGTCTAATGAACTCTAAAGGGCAGTGAGGCTGATAACGTGATTAATGTCTAAAAAGCGAAGAAACACATTTGGAATCTGCTACACCTTCTCTTTGCCTTTCCTTCAAAATCTTTTGGAATCAGCTTGGATATGCTGTCCTGTTTTCCCGTCGAGAACATGATAGGAAAGGACAGCAGACTTTCCGAAAGATTGAGATTGAGATGTGCGGTGAAATCGGGAGCTTAGTTAAAGCTCGGAACACCTTCCGTTGTAATAGGAATAGTCAAGTCATTTTCCTTTAAAAGCAATATTTTTCCATATAATGCTGTTTTTTTGTGAAACACATTTTTCTAAGGGATGATTCAGGGCAGTAATTACCTCCTGTAAGTTCCTGCAGGGCAACGAACGACACGGCAAAAATTCTTTTAGAACCTCTAATATGCCGCTAATGCAGCGATGCAATATTCTCCAGCAGTGACATTATTTCCATCTTACCGTAAGAACACATAAAGAAGAGAGTGCGTGCAATCTTATAACTCCCCTGGGACTATTTTACTGCTTGTGGGTAGTGATTTTGTACGTCATCACTTTCTGCTTTCTCCTCTGTGGTTGAACAAAACCTTTTTGAACCGGTAGAATGCATTTCAAAAGGAGAGAGAAGAAACACCAGACTCCATTTACGTGCCAGGCATTCCAAAATCTAGGTGGTTCGGGGACTATGGGACTTTCCCAGGTAAACAAATGGTGTATTGATCATTATGAGCAAACATGTCAACCAGTGAAATCTATCCTCCCCCTTTATAATGTCTTTACGGATATTGAACTAAATAGCCTGCTGCGGGCACATCATTGAGTGGTAGCTAGATACATTTAAACAGTAACCCTATTTAATGTAAAGGTAACTTGACAGCTCAGGTCAATTGGAGATGCTAGAGCGTCCCTAGGTGTGCACGAGGGGGATTGTCTCCCCTGTGACAAACTGGTGACCTGTACAGGGTGCTTCTCCCCCTTTCACTCTGTGACCAGGCTCCAGCCCCCCACAGCCCTGGTTAAGGAAAAGCAGTTCAGATAGTGGATGGATGGATGATGATAATAGTAATGAAGTGTAAAGTGACTATGCTTTCATACGTGAACTTGCCACAGCACACAGCGAGAACAGCACGAAATTCTTCATCTGCATTGAACCCTTTCACCAAGTGAAGCAGCGGGAAGCCAGGAACACAACACTCGGTGTGGGGACGGTACCTTACTCAAGGGAACCCCAGAGGTGCTTAGCAGTCTTGGGATTCGAACCCACGACTTTCTGATCACAAGGTGAATGCACTAGCCACTAGGCCACCAGCCCCATAATAATAATAAAAATTCCTTTAGGTAATTTCTGCACCTGCTTAAAGTTATATAATTCTCCTGATGTTGTTAAAGTAAGAAAACTGGTGGCCCACCTGATAGAATGGGTGGGTTTTGTGTTGTCATTGCAACTACTGAATTTATTGTAGGTGTGTGTGTGTGTGTGTGTGTGTGTGTGTGTGTGTGTGCGGGTGCGGGTGTGTATTAGGAGTTTGCAGAGAGTGGTAGATCAGTGTTTGTTCCTGTGTGGGGCACTCGGGGGCCAGTTGTAGCTCGTGTTGGAGAAGACGTTATAAAGCTCAGAGTCAGACCAGAAAGCCCAGAAGGATCAAGTGAGCAAATGCACCAGGGTTGAAATGAGTTCAGCCTGTAGCTCCTCCTTGCTCGGAGTGGAGCTGTGTGCTGACTTCTTTGTTCGATATGAGAAAAAAGCCAAGGTCATCCAGAGAACGCGTCGACTTGCTAAAGTTAGGGCTGTAGCATGTAGAGCTGCTTCTGACTCACTTTCTGAGCATTCAGATCGGTTGTGTTCCCTCAGTGCACTGATTTTAAAAAGTACGCGATTGCAAAATGCTTAAAAATAATGGAAAAGACTTGAAGAGGGAACAATATGCAGTGAGTGACCTCACACTGCTCAGTCTTGGCTGTGAAGCTACAGTTGGCATTTCATAAATCATTAACATGTTTCAGAGTGTGTCTGATGAATTTAAGGCTGTTTTCACACCTTGTTATTTTTGTAACAGCTCACACCAGAGTTTGGGGTCATTGTGGTGTTGTATTTTTTTTTTTTTTTTTTGGTTGGGATGGTTTCACACTGCAAATGATAAACGTGATCCAAACAACATACGTGGATGTTTTTCAATTGCTCAGACATTTGCCAGGAATTCAAGCATGCCACACTAGATTAAACAAAATAAACAGTTTTACCTTTCATCTGGCCTATCACTATATAGAAAGCAGATCTACCCTTCACATATATGCAGATATGTATGACCCTACCCCTGCTTGGGAGATAGAAACGGTTAAAAGTCTTGAACCGCTTATTTATGTTAGAATGGTTTATCAGTGTAACCTTCCAATGAAGTCGCTGATGCCTGGCCCACAGTGTGTGTGCCAAAATCAATATAGTTTTCCTATTATTTTTTGCATGAATGAAATTATTAGCTGTAGCTTGGGCTGCAAACCTGATATGAATGTTTTTTTCCCAAACTGATTCATTTAGACATTCATTATCCAAGCCAGTAAGCCTTAAACAGGGTTGTGGGGGGATGCTGGAGCCTATCCCAGTGCTCACAGAGTGCTGGGGTCCCCAGTAGCCCAGTTTGAAAGGGGGAGGTGAAACAATAGTATTACTTACTATTATTTTCCCTCTTCCCACAGAAACATTAGAAGACCTTTTAGAGTACTAAATTAGAAAAGGGCAAAAGTCAGTATATTTTGTTGTAAGATTATGGATATACAAGAATTTTGTCTGTAGAATGATATGACAAATTTTGATGACCTGAGACATGAAAAGCATGGGAATGAAAATGCTTTTTGATCTGCGATGGATTTGGAAGGCAGTATTCCAGTGCTTGTGTTTTGGAAGAGGCTGGTGTGCTGATTGCCCCCAGAAGGTGTGTTGAGCTGCTTCTAGCACTGGATAAGTAAAGTGTTACGCAGCAAATGTCTGTGTGCGCGCGTGTGTGTGCGCATGCGTTTGTGTGTGCGCGTGTATTCACCGGAAGCTTTAGACGGAGGCTACAGTTACAGGAGATGTGGCTCAGTGGTGGCGTGCTGCAGGCTGTAATGAAGGGCTTTCAGCTTGAATTTGTATGTGTTCATGTACTCTTAACAGAACAGCATATGTGGGTTAGACTTTGTGGAGGTGGCTGTATATTATTGTGTGTGTTGTGGGCTTAGCGGTTTGTGTGAGATGTAAAAATGCTCCTCATTATAACTAAAGATGATGAATGCCCTAAAATTTTAATTAATTATGTTGACTGCTGTTAAGTAGGTGCTGGCTTTTTGGTGCAACGCTAAAATGATCAGGCTATTTTCCAAAAAATAAATATTTGTTTTTTGAAAACAGCCTATTGATTTTGTTGTCTTCTTATGCTATCCTGCAAAAAGTGCCTCTAGTCTAATTCGTGCAATATTCAGTCTATTTTTTTTAAATAGTTCTGATTCAATATTTGGAAAAAATCTGAATTATAAGATTTCCTGTCAAACTCAACTGTTTTGAGGGCTGAGATTTACAACACTAGTAGAGATGAACTCATGTAAAAGTTAGATAGTGATTATTAACATGCTGTTAAGCTGATATTTGCTGAAAGACTGTTATGTTAATTTTTCAGAGTGTGTGAGGTGGTGTTATCTGCTGTGCTATTCATGTAAGTTAGTGTAACGATAGATAATAATTAAATTAAACATTTCTCTGTGTGTAACAAATCAGCTGCTGTGTGTGTGCATTGCAACAAAGGAGAGAACTGCTAGCGTCTTCATGGAGGCCTCTCCCTCAACCACTGGAGAGCAGAAATAAACCACCCAGCATGGCTGTTTTATATAAGCTGGCCTGTCCAGAGAGAGAGAGAGAGAGAGAGAAAGGCAGCTCTCCTGGGAGAGAACACTGGTTTTGACTCTGGGGCATTTTATTGTCTACAATGCCAGCAGCTTTTGAAGGAATGTGATGGTGTTTCATCTTTTTCCTGTGCCTATGATGATGCATAAAACAACTTTAGCCATGATTTCTGTGTGTGTGTGTGTGTGTGTGTGTCCACTCAGGGTGACTCACTCCCCTGTGGTAAACTACTCTCTTATCCTTTCAGATGTAGAAAGGTCCATGTTTTGTGAAAATACACAGTTCATACACACAATCTCTCTGTCCCTCTCTCCCTCGCTCTCTCCCTCTCTCCCTATCTCTCTCTCTCCCTCGCTCTCTCCCTCTCTCCCTCTCTCTCTCTCTCTCTGTCCCTCTCTCTCTCCCTCTCTCCCTCTCTGTCTCTCCCTTTCTCTCTCCCTCTCTCTCTCTCTCTCTTGCTCTCTCTCTCTCTCTGTCTCTCTCTGTCTCTCCCCCTCACTCTCTCCTTCTCTCTCTCTCTCTCTTGCACTCTCTCTCTCTTGTGCTCTCTCTCTCTGTCTCTCTCGCTCTGTCTCTCTCACTCTCTCACTCTCTCTCTCTCTGTCTGTCTCTCTCTCTCTTTTTCTCGCTCTGTCTCTCTCACTCTCTCTCTCTCTCTCTCTGTCTCTGTCTCTCTCTGTCTCTGTCTCTCTCTCTCTCTCTGTCTCTCTCTCTCTCTCTTTCTCTCTCTCTCTCTCTCTCTCTGTCTCTCTCTGTCTCTGTCTCTCTCTCTCTTTCTCTCTCTCTCTCTCTCTCTCCAGACACAGAGAACTGAGCAGCGTACACAGCTCCAGCCCTCAGAACAAAGCACATCTTTGTCTGCCAGCAGACTGAAACCACACACACAATCAGATTCACCACCTAACATTACACACTCACTCACTTGCTCCTGCTCCTCTTTTTGAGTCAGTGTGTCACTGGAAGATGTAAAGTGCAGCCCACAAGTAACTGGCCAGTGACATAATTGTTGGTTTAGGCTGTACCGTGTGGCCAAAAATGAAATATAACAGGTTAAAAATATTATTGCTTGTTATTTTACATTTGATAAAACTGTTATATGCTGAGCATTCACAGCTCCACTAATGAGCCACTTAATGAAGTACAGCTACGTGGTATTCACATTCATTGTCCATTTTATCCATTTATTGACTGAATATTTGTGGTTGGTGGACTATTTTCGTAGCCCAGCCTGATTTAGAGAATTAGTGACATGGTGCCTTAGTTATTCAGCCTGATTCCTGCCCTGGTGCACCCATTCTGAAATTCAGTTAATTATTTAAGTGTCCGTTAATTAATTTCAGTTCATTAATTGATTAATACACTTATAGGCTACAACACGTAGTCATTTGGCAGACACTGTTGTAGAGCACTAATAAAATAAGGTATTTCCCATTAAAGAAATGACTAGTCTGTATTATAATATTATTTTTAAAAATTTTAGAAATAACTAGCCTGTATTATAATTTTATTATTTTGGTGATGCAGTTGTATAGCCATCTCAGTTTTTGCCTTGTCAAAATCGCGTAGGACCATACGCTTGCCCATTTTTCCTGCTTCAAGAACTTACTGTTTGCATGCCGGGTCATATATTTCATCCCTTGACTGGTGCCAGTGGAACGGGATAATCGATCTTATTCACTACACCTGTCAGTAGTGTTAATGTTACGGCTGATCAGTGTAGTCTTTAATTAAAATCATGTTTGGTACCCGATTGCCAGGCCCTTGGAACTGATAACTGGCCGAAGACCCACAGACATAATCGGACACTGGGCATGTTCTCTGGTGTTGCTCTGCCAAGCCTGTAACTCAGCCATTTTCAGTTCCAGTTTTTTGCTTCGTGTTTTCAGTAAGTGATATACAGGCTCTGTCGGATTCAAAGTTAGAAACTGACTCAGCATGTCAAGAATAATTCCTCTTTTTGCTCCAGAAAAACGGAACTAAAGTTACAGTGGTTTCTAGCCACAGGATGGTTAGATATACTGACTCTGACACTTACTTGGTCCTCATGTTGAGAGGCAACAGCCTACAGAGGCTAAAACCCCATCTAGATTTAGATTCAGAGCTTTTGTCAGTTTTCTTGAGCATGAACTAATGAAGCAACAGCAAACGAATAATCACAGCTGGCCTAAAATATCAGGACTGTATTTAGAAAGAACTGTGCTTCCTATATTGCATGATGCTTGGAGTGTAACCATAGACTTACAGTTGAATTCAGTATAATTCATAATACTGAGTACATTGGTATTCTCCTATTTTGGACAAAATGGAAAAAAATTGACTGTAATCATGTGCTTGCATGACTAGAGCTGTAAAGTAGGGAGAGCGTGGCGTACACCATCAACAACCCCTTCCAGCATGTTCACAAGTGGGTTAGGGTTGCAAACTTTAGTGGTCAAACAGTGCAGCTGTATAAGATGTATTAAATTATAGAGTGTCCATTTTTCACATTGTGTTGTCAGGTTTTTGCATTACACACTGCAAAGTCACAAGGCTTTATTACACCCTAATATGATGGTACATTCAATAAAGAAGTAAAATCCTTCAAATTAAAGCTAACATTCTTCAGTTTAACCTCCCATAGTCTTCAAAGCAAATGCAGCATGCTGAAGTACAGAAATAATCAGTCATTTTCCAGTTGCGTGTGGACTGCACTGTATGTTGGTGTATTAAGCTTGAATTACTTGAGTGCCGCAGGGAGGTTAGCATGGGCGCTAAGTGTTGAGCGGTGAGTCAGCATGAGCAGGCTCTGGATTACATCATCGTCTGAGGGAGCACGCTCTGTGGGCTGGGCTGCAAACGCCTTGACAGAACTCAAGCACACACTGAACCTCCACACTCTTCTCTCCTCTTTTCTTCTCTTCTCTTCCGGTCCCCTATCTCCTTTCCTCTCTCCTCCTCTCTCCTCTCTCCTCCTCTCTCCTCTCCTCTCCTTGCTCCTCCTCTCTCCTCCTCTCTTCTCTCCTCTCCTCCTCTCTTCTCTCCTCTCCTTGCTCCTCCCTCCACTCCTCTCTCCTCCTTTCTCCTCTCTCTTCCACTCCTCTCTCCTCCTCTCTCCTCTCCTCCTCCTCTCTCTTCTCCTCCTCTCCTCCTCTCTCCTCCTATTCGCTCCTCTCCTCTCCTTTTTCCTTTTTACTCACAATGCCAGTGTTGCCTAATCCCATAATCTCCTGTCTTAATAATGTTGTTGATCTTAGGGCTTATATTTTCAGTTACTGCGGAAAATTAATGGAGCTATCCGTTATCAGTAAACAGACCGTTGTGTCCTTTACGAATGCTGTGGTGACGTCTGATTAGCTTTACAGACTGCTGGCAAAAATCCAATTCAGCCTAATGAATTTAGTTAGGAGTTTAGTGTTTATCACTAGTGTTGGTGTCAGTGCAAATAATAATATCAAGACTGTGTAACCATGTAACCATAATATCAAGACTATGTAACTGTGTAACTGTGTAACCATTTCCACACCTCTCCGTGCCCAGTATTACCTATAGGTACCATGTTCTAATGTTTGCATGTGTTCTTGCAGACATAAAGATGCTCACTGATGAGATAAATGCCTATAAACGCGTTGCAAGGTGCCCGAGCCTTCCGCACAGTTCTGTATATTCTGCTATACACTGCTTGGTAAACACTGGGAACAGGAGGCAGCTCTCTAATTACTACAAGGCCCCTTATTAAGAATATGTGCAAGTAAATGTGTGTGTGTGCAAGCGAGAGATAGTGTGTTGGCATTCAGGCAGCAGAGCTGTTGAGCTCACATCACTGTAAACAGACTTTAACCTTGTCACCCCACTCCACCTAATTGGCTTTACTTCACACAGCATGCACTCTGGGATTTAATGTTTGGGCTGGAAATCCACCAAAGCACCTCGTAAAAATGTAATATGCAGTGCATTACTAAAAACACAAAAGTTGCTGTTTTTCTTCCTATTAATATTTAATTACTTGTCATTCTCTGGCTTAATTGCTTTAATGTTAGTCAGTGTGACAACCTCTGTCATAGCTCTTTACCCTTTTGTACTTAAAGCATGCTGTTCATTAAGTTCCACAAAAAAAAACAACAGAAATTTCTGAGAGACATGTATTTAGTGTGGGATTTAGAGTGATGGCTGGGTTTTGAAAGAGCTGCAGGAATGTACTGCTTCCTCAGCCACAAACAACTTCAGGAGCTTAAACCCTAAATTTACTCACACCAGCCTATTCGTAAGTCCTGTATGGCCTGTTTACATGGTCTACATCTAAAGCAAACTGTCCGTTACCTTTCTGCCGTATATTGCCCATAGATGTGCACTTTTATTGTAGGAGTTGCTCTAATGTTCCTTTTTTACTTGTCGACTAGTCATTCAAAATAAAGAACTGACCAGTCAGTCATTACCAAACCCCCCTCTAGACTGTCTAATGTAAACTGCACTTAAATATCACCACAGCTCTCAGAATCTCACATCTCACAAAGTTTTCTTAGTGTGTCTCCGTCTTCTATGTACCTTATGCTTCTTAAGGTTGAACCACAGGATTTTAGCCTTGATTTTCCACTTGCAGACAATTTTCAGACAGTCTTTCGACGACAAAAGCCCCAGGCCAGAGGTAAATTGAGGTTCCTCTGGTGCCAAATTAGCTGTTGATCTCTGTGTGAATTGCTGAAAGACGCCTTCTGAGATCCTCTTTAATGTCCCTATTAGTGTGACAAGTGTTGTACCTGGCAGTGAGTGCAACAACAGCTGAGACCTGAGGTGAAAGGAAACCCAGGGGAGGAGTTTATGCTCTTATTTTAATATTCATGCTCTTTTTCTTCCTCCTTTTTGTTGCAGCTGCAAGTCAGTGCAGAACTTGGATTGTTTGTTTCATACTGACATACATTTTTGAAAGAAAAGAAAGTGATCTGCATCACGCCTTTCCCCATATCACTTCTTGCATGTGTTTTCATGACAATATGTAGTTTAGAGACCAGACAGACCGTTCGGAGATTCTTCCTGGTGAAAGAACTTATAATATGCGACCACCTGTCACTGATCAGTCATGTACCAACTTCAAAGTTCCCAATTACTAAACTGCAAGTTGAGTAGTGTGAACAGTGTAGCGATCTGACCACTTCTAAAGTTATGCAGTGTCCCCAAGGCATTGCGGATAACCTCTGTTCTGGCTGTCCACAGTTCTGTCCAGTGGAAAGAGACGATTGTTTACCAAGTTAAATGCTGAGAGAAAACCAGTAAGTCTTTCAGGGTGAGTTATAGACCTTGTCGCTGAAACATGAACCCTCTCCTGTTTTAAGAAGTTCATTCTGAATTGTGTTTGAAGCTGTTAGTGAGAAATCCATCTGTGTTTGCCAACTAGTTCTTTAGTTAATGAGAGTTTGCACTCATTACACTAAACGTTCTATGGTTGGTTTTGCATGTAAGACCCTTTTCCTAGGCTATCAGATCGATCTGCCGCAAGTTCACAGCTTTCACTGGAATCGGTTTCATCTCTTGTAGTATTTCTACACTAATTAAGTACTTTGAGGTTTGCATTTAGCAGATAAACAGATCTCCCTTCTTTCCTCCAGCATTTTCACTGTAGTTTTTAACTCCACTGCGTTCCAGACCGCCGCACACAGCACTGTGTAGTGGATTTATTAGTCGACTACACGTAACTGTTATGAGGTTGGACAAGCTTTGCCAAACATGGAGGGTTTCTCTCTCACTAGCTTGTGCTCCACTCTGCATTGGCTATAATGACTGCACTCTGTTAGCACAGACCATTGACGCCTGGTCATGCAGGGAGCCGGAGCCACAGGAAATAATAAGCCTCTTTCGCTGACAAAGCAGCTTAATTCGGAGCCTCACGACAGCCGTTTGGTAAAGAGGAATTTTAAACACACTTAGATTAACTCTTTCTGCCTAATTGAATCGTTGTGGAGCTGCTGCAGACCCGCTGATTTTCTCTCCTGATCGCACGATCAAATTATGGGCCCAAATCAAATCTTGACACTTCACAAAATAGCTGTGGTGTGAAGTTTTGTCTGCATCACTGCGTTCCTGAGATGGATTCCACCAGACTGTGCCAAGTTTTTAGGGTCAGTTTTTTTTGTCATTGGAAAATAGTGACCTATGCATTTTTTTTCATCAAAAGTTACACAGCTATGGGATTTTTTGAGGCGATGAGATGAAGTAAGACCTTCAAAGAAGGACTTTGAGGCTTTTTTATTTGTAATACTGCCTGAAGAACATTAGTTAGTTCAATTTTTATCAGAAAATTATATTGGGATGGTTATCTAGCATTAATGCTGAATGTTCATACAGCTACTCCTAATGCAACAACAAAAAGAAAATGAAATGAACAAATGTAGTTATTATGCAGTTAATTCATGAATTCATTTTCTGTAACCGTTAAATCCTTACTAGGGTCACGGGTACCCGGAGCCTATCCCGGGGTCTACCGGCGCGAGGCAGGGCAGGGACTCACCCTGGGCGGGGCACCAGCCCACCGCAGTATGCAGATAATTTAATCCCAAAAAATAAATTTAATGAATACAATTTTGAAGAGTCTATTTTATTGTTGTTGGCTGTGTTTTTGTGTGCTTTGGAGTTTATTAAGACAAAAATACAGAGGCCTCAATTTCACTTACATTATAAATTTGATTGAACAAATTACTCATTCTGTAAGAAAACAAATTACACCAGCCAAGTGGGCTTTTTGTCCTGATCTTCCAGTTTGTTTCCCCTAACTGTGTGTAGTTTTATGCATTATTGTCCTCTAGGTACAGAATTCATGCGCAGGTGTAGCTTTGCAGTATGGACTTTTTAAGGAGACAGTTATCCTTCACTTTACCCAACTATGTGGCCTGATGCTTTAAAGGGGTGGAATTCTCCTGTTGTGGTGACTGGACACAGATATAATTACAGAACATGGTATCATTTAACATCATATTCAGATCATAAATGCCATCATTTTCATGTCAGAAACCGACATTATGTCAGACAACTCCTGAAACTGAGCCTATACACAGTGCACACACACAGCTCTGTCATGATGTAACTGTCTAGCTTCCAGTGGTTTGATTCTTGCCATAAAGTGGTTTGTAATTTGATGTAATATGCAATTGCTGAAGTAATAGCCTTTAAAAATAGCCTTTAAAGTAGAGAAATATCTTACCATCACCAGCAGTTCATTCAGAGACTTTGTAAATATTAAATACCCTAAATTCTGAGTGGAGTGGTTTGAGCTTATGCATGTTCATGCTGGTCGTAGTAAAAAGGATCAATTTGAACTGCTACTGTTTCCTATCTATCACTGCATAAAAGAACCATGATGCTGCCTTTTTTGCTGGATGGGGCTTGATGGTTTCTGAATTAGAGTGTGCACGTATTGTGCAGAAGATCCACACTTAAAGGTTAATATTTAATCCGATCTTTTTTATGGCTGCGTGCCTTTGGGTAGGGTTGCTGGTGCAGAGCCATCACAGATGTTTGTTAGACGGAAAAGGGCCACTCCAGTGACGAGAGGCGCTGAGGGAGAATGCTTTCAGAGTGGCCTCAGCCTGGCAGGTGACGGAGCTTTCTGTTTCTGGACCTTCCTGCGTCTTTCTTCTGCCTTTTTTTCCCCTATGTTTTGGTACTTTCACACCTCTTCAAGTGAGCGAACGTCACATGAGTGTTTCACCTCCTCTCAGACGTGGTATGAGGTGTGAACAGCTCCTCAGCGTGGCAGTTTGGACTGATGCTTGATGTAGGGGGTGATGGCTGACGTTCTGCGTTGGAAGGACGAGGCCCAGAGATGGTGACTAATAAAGCCATAGAAAGCGTGTGCACGTGCTACAGACCTTGATGATGATTCAGATGCTTGGGCTGTGGATTTGCCGAAGGCATGAACTGTCAGTGGTTGGGCTCCATTGTGTGGACCGTATTGTGAGGCCGTACAGGTGGCTCCCTCCTGCTCCCACACACTGTCACACTGGATCTGTCATTTCTGCCATGCTTCACATGCATCTCTTCTGCTCTCCCACCGAGCGCGAGGCCCAGGATTGAATTGTGGATGCCTGCGAGGGAGATGCTGAGGAAAATGTCAGCCGTTTAATTGAATTTGCAGATAACCACAGGATCCAATTTGGTTGATAATCACTGCCGTAACGTGTGACGCACATGAAAGTGACATTCTGCAGCTCTGTTTGGAAGCATAAGATCACCTGCGCCAGCCCCGTCAAGACGGAGGGGTTCATGTGGGCGCGTAAAATTGTCTCCACCTAAGCACCATCATTTTACACACAGCTCCGTCGTGACGTAACCGTCTAGCTTCCAGTGCTTTGATTCTTGCTGTAAAGTGGTTTGCAATTTGATGTCATATGCCATCGCAGAAGTAATAGCCTTTAAAGAGGAGAAATATCTTACCATCACCAGCAGTTCGTTCAGAGATTTTGTAAATATTAAATGCCCTAAATTCTGAGTGGAGTGGTTTGAGCTTATGCATGTTCATGCTGGTCGCAGCAAAAAGGATCAATTTGAACTGCTACTGTTTCCTATCACTGCATAAAAGAACCATGATGCTACCTTTTTTGTTGGATGTGGCTTGATTGTTTCTGAATTAGCGTGTGCACGTATTATACAGTCGTGTGCACGAATAAAAGGTGACTGAAATCTATATTTCTATTCATATTTTTGCTTAATTGAAATAGTCTAAAAACACATTGTGCCTTTGTTAAGTCATGTTTACGTTTACATTTGCAGCATTTAGCAGACACTTTTATCCAAAGCGACTTCCATTCCCTAACTACAGGGGGCAGTCTCCCTGGAGCAACTTGGGGTTAAGGGTCTTGCTCAGGGACCCAGTGGTGGTATGCTGAAGGTAGGATTCAAACTCATGACCTCTTGGTCCAGAGGCAAGTATCCTACCCACTAGGCCTCCACCACCATGTTCTTTACATATCATACATATCATAGCAAACTATAACAGGGTCTGGCCCGAAATTACATTTTAATGTTGTTCGTCGGTTTAATTGTCTATAAATGTGAAAATTTCACTCGGATTACTGTGGCACTAACTGGAGGATGCGAGCAAGCTCATTTATAGCAGATATAATGAGGATGTCACTGTAAAGGCAGAAAAAGGAATGTAACCTTGGAAAGTTTGCTTTCAAAATCAGTTAGTCAGGATGCGCTGTGTCTCCTGAGCCTGCTCTTCATTGTGGGAAGTTAAGGTAAAGCTCAGCGAGGCAGTGACGAGGTCACCTCCTGGACGGGGTCCTGATTTATAGTGTCCATCAGCAGGAAATTCCAGCAAAACCTGCATGTCTGACCCTGGAGACCTCGCTGCCTGGCACTCTTTTGACATAAACTGCTATTGTTCCTCTGTGCTCTCAGCAGAGATGCCTCTCGCAAAATGGAACTCTCTCATCTCTTCCAGAGACTGAGTAGACACTGTTATTTGTCACATGTGTGAACTGGATTGGAGGTGGCACTCTGTGAGAGGTGTTCACACTTGATACGCACACACAAACGTACGCACACACAAACGTACGGGCACACACATGCACATGGCCATCTTTTTATGGAGATGAATTGCATTTGAAGATCATTTCAGAATCCAGAGTTGCTGGTAATCACTACTGTTAGATGTTTTTTTTCAAATACGTCACACAGCCATCGGGAATCCCTGCGCTGTCACTCAATCCTGACTGCTAGCATAGCCACTGAAGTACAGACTAAGAAATGCAACCAAGCTAGCATCACTGTAACACTAGAAACATTTAAAGGATCGTTCAGCCCTTATTCAACACAAAAACAGGCACGAGAGACATATTTCTACCTGTTAAGAGAGAAGGAGCCATGCTGAAATACTGAATATTTGTAGATAATCACAGCATGCAGTTTGGCTGATCCTTACCAGCATGTAACATGAAAGTGACGTTTTGTAGCACCTTGTAGACATGCATATACACAGGTCGACTCATATACTAGCTGGTTGATAATGAGGTCGATATTGAGATCTCACAGGTTTTTCAGTTCAGTTCTCATTTCTGACTTGTTAACAGATTCTTGCTGACATACCGGTCACTATAACAGGCTGGTGAACTTGAATTCCAAAGAAAATTATGGTTGAAATAACAATTAAGAGTAAAATGTGTGTCAACCCGATTTTTAGTGACAGGGTAATATTATAAAAAAATGAGGAGAACTGATGAAAGACCTAAATAACAACAAACAAAGCCACATATTACACTGTGAAGCTCCATCCCCAAATCAATAGTAATTCATTATTATTGTAGACTTATGTACAAATATGAGACTTGACAAGTGACAAGCTTATCAGTCGTTCAAGACCTGTTTGTCTACGGCATCGTAAAATTTAACAAAGTGTAATTTATATTAATAAACACTTGAGATTGAAACATAAAATATAAAATGACTTCAGCTGCACATTTATCTGCGTTTTAAATCTTAATTAGCCACTAAATGTGCATGCCGGTGAGTCCTCACACAGCCACATTTGGTGGAAATTTTGCTGGCTTTTTAGCATCAGCAGAATCGGGAGCACACCGAGTCCTCGCCCCTTTCGTCCATAGCAAGAAGGTTTTCTTAGTTTTTATTTTTCTCCTTCCCCCATTCCATCAATCAGCATTTTCATAATCACTCTTAGTCACAGCTGACGGAGCAGGAGTGCTCACACAGTGCCACAGGACAGTGCAGATGCAAATGCCTCTCGTGTCTGCTCAGGCATCCCGCTTCGTGACTGCTCTTAGTCCGTCTGATGGCACAGTGCGGCGGCTGAGGAGAGGCAGCGGTCTGCCGCGCGCTCAAGGGCACACGGTGAATATCACTGAGTTTAGACAGACATAGAAATGACTGTATTAGTGTGTGATCGGGCTCTGTCTACCTGAGGGTGCGCATGAGATGCGCTGCTTTGAAGAGGAGGGGTGAAGGAAAGCGGTCTCCACTGAGCTTCGCAGCCCACTGTGTGCTTTGATGTGCCCTCCAAATCTCTCCATTCTGGCGGAGTCTAAACCTGCCGGCTTTCTGTTCTCTTGCAGACAGCAAAGTGAGGGACATCATTTATCGCTAGTGCTGGACAGCATCTCCAGTCTACGCACACTCACTCCGTCCTTCAGGTCTTGTTGTCTATAGGGACAGATGCCTCTTTAACATGTTTCTCATGTTTGCCCTCTCAGTTAATTTGTATAGCCCCTTGCCTACTGTTGTCTTTGGTGGAAAAGTAGCAGCTATGTAGACCAGCTGACTCCCCTACCTTTGACACAAAAGTGTCCGTAGTAGAGGTGAGACGTATCGATATTATCCGATGTTATTCAGCATGATATTATTTTCGATGTACCAGTGCCAGGATCAGTATTTACTTAGTTACTGTCATTTTATCGTTTTTGAAGTTGATTTAATATATGTTTATTCTGGCATACACATTCACAGTGTTGTTTAAATTCA
>JBBPCX010069638.1:0-10000 GCA_037974365.1 Hydrocynus forskahlii | reverse complement strand
TTTGACCCTATAACCAATGTCTGGGTGTCTCCACTCACTGGTTTTAGAGCAACCACGCCATCATACTTGGCATTTTCTTGAGGAAATATGTTTAAAATAAGACTAAAATGTAGTTAGCAACATTATTTAAGTGAAAGAAAACCTTTGTATTATTCCGCAGTTTTTTAGGGTAATTACTCAGCGATGACATGGACAACAATGCGCTATACTTGAGTATATTGGAAGACAATGTTTTATTAGGACATGTCATAGCAACTCATGACAGCACATGCCATTTGCCATGACATTTCTTTTAAATTAGGACTGCGCAATCTATTATCTGCTGATCGTCTGCAGTACTGCTATCGCAAAAGGCTGTGGTATGCAAATTAGCCTCTTACTAATCACAGTATTTCTGACGGGGCAACCAGTCACAGCTCCCGATGAATTACTGGGTGTTCTGATGAATTGAGGTCTTCATGCAATCCAACAAAATTCTAATTATTTTAATATTTAACCATTAAAAGTGTTGGTGAATTGATAAATAAATGAACTACTATAGCCAGAACAAGGAGCTACATTTAAATGTGTTGCTTTTAGGCATTAAAAAACCTATGATTTGAAAATAGGCTGTTTTTGTGTCCTATTTTCTGTACATGGACTGTATGGATGGTGGCAGAACGTATTGGAAACAATATTTACACACTTTAAGCCTTTTGAATCTAGAAAAGTGATGATAAGGGCTCTTCGATATCTTGAAAGGCAGTAAAGTCGTAGTACTGATATTTCGTCCAGTTCTGAATTAAAGGTTGTGTTGCTGTTATTTTAAATTCGTGCTGGGACTGATTGCTTGTTGAAAGAGGTGCAATACAGGGCTGGCAGTAAGAACAGAGGTCGTTTATATACAGCTGCCTAATATTGTGGAGACCCAATTTTGCTACCAAACATAGCGCTTACCCGAAATGACATGAACTCCACAAGACCGCTGAAGGGGTGTTGTGGTATCTGACACCAGGTGGGTCTCCATGGATTGGACTAGTTTGTGCAGCACTTGACACAGATGCTTGATTGGAACGAGACACTCTGTAGATACTTTTACTGGTGAGCAGGGGTCAGCATGGGCACTCTGACTGGTCTGCAGCGACGCACCCCAAACGCAGCAGGATGTGATGCACTGTGTTCTGACATCTTTCCATCACAGCCAGCATTAACGTTTTCAGCAGTTTGTGTAACAGTAGCTCTTCTGTGGGATCAGACCAGGCAGCCGTTCTCTGAACAGCCTCTGCCTTCTATCCCTGCATGCCGAGGGACTACCTTCTCTTCATCCTCTCTGAAGGGGACAAATATAGGGAAGGAAGAGGACTGCATTGTTTCATGATTACATCTGTGACACTCTGGTGCTTGTAGAACAAGATGGCCTGTGTAGAGAGATCAGAGATACACTACTGCCTGTTCTGTTAGGTTCTATTCTTGGCATTGTGTCCTGCATATGTCCTACGTACAGATCTTCAAAAACAGTAACAATATTAGCAATAATAATAATAGAAATAAAAAAAATGTCTCTGTGGTCCAGTGATCCGTTGTGCTGGATATCAGTGTTGTTCAGATTCTTTGTGGTGGCTCGGGGCGGATGCCGAGTTTATTGCTTTGCTACTGTGTGGCTGAACACTTTGTTATTGCTTTCGTACCTGCAATAAGAGCATGCGTGGGAGCGTATCTTATGTCCTTATGATGCAGTTTTTGTCTGCCATACTTTACTCTAAAGCGGAAGAGACCGTGCTTTCTTACAGAGTGCGTCGCTGCCTTATGAATACCATGTATCTTGGTACATTAATAGCAGTGCATAATACGTTCTGATTACATTTACTGTGAATACTCAGGAGAATTTTTACTTCCTAATTTTGGATCATTTCATTGTTTCATTACGAAGTGTTCACACTGTCGTTTCCATTAGAGCTTTCAAACTAGAAAAAAATGAAGGTTCTTAAGACTGTAAACATTAAGAGTTATTGTCTTTTGAACTCCTCCGACAAAATCAGCACCAATGTGGAATTGACTGGAAGTGTAGAATCAGTGCCTTCCTCAGAATTTGCACTTGTTTTAAAGAAGTATGAGGAAGTTCACCGTTAATTACGCCTCAGACGGTGAATGTAGTGAACCTTTAACGTACACCTCATCTCTCCATGTTTGTAGACACCTGCTCAACCAGCGCTTCTTCTGAAATCAAGGGTTTTAATAGCGAATTTGTCACTTCTTTGTAGTGGTGCAGTAACAGCCTTAACAGCTGCTATGAAGGCTTTACTCTAGAGGTTGGAACACTGATTTGAGGATTTGCTTGCATTCAGCCACTAGAGTATTATTGAGGTCAGGTACTAATGCTGGATGAACAGTTCTGGATCACTCATCCCTGAGGTACTAGATCACTACATCTCTTAAGAGATGCGCAATACTAGGGGTCTTTATACCCCTCTAGCTGGGCGTTCCACATGGTGACCTAAGGGTCGGCTATTCTAGAGCATCCCATACCATTGGCAATGCTTTTCTATAGAGATTATACACCGTCTAATTCACTGTAGTCTAAAATCATCTCTCACTCATTAGGAGTGGCATCTGTATACATTTATACAAACAGTATAGTGCGAGAACAGTCTTGAGGCATAGTTCTGCGGACTTCCTGAAGGACTTTCAAAGGCTCTAATTTTAGGCCAGTCCCTGAACCTGACTAGTTTCAGAGGTATTTTTTTGTTTGTTAAGACACACATCTAACTTAGTGCCTGAACCAATAAGAAACAGAAGCAGATGATTCCAGATGATCAGGCGGTGATCAGTATACTGGTGGTGCTGAATGCTGAGTGGTTGGAACTCCTTTAGGCACTTCACAGCCTGTTGCATTAAAATATTTGTCCCCATTTCCTTAACTTTATCTTGGGTGGCCTAGTGGTTAGGGCGTTGCCCCTGCAATCAGAAGGTTATGGGTTCGAATTCCGACACTGGTAGTGTCATCACTGAGGTACCCTTGAGCAAGGTACCGTCCCCTCATACTGCTCTCCAGGCGTGCTTCACTTGGTGAATGGGTAAAAGAATTTCACACTGTTCACGCTGCATGCTGTGGTGTGGTGTGTTCACGCGTGACCATAAGGGACCGCTTTACTTTTAATGTACTCATAATGCCAAAGATAAGACAGTTTGACAGGCGTACCAACAAGGTGATTCTAAGCAAAATGAAACGAAATGAAGGGTGGCTCAAGACATTTGCACAGCACTGTATAATATATTCAAGGTACACATCTGGATTTTATGTTTTTGGTGACTAGGATTGTGTGTTGGGTTGAAGGTATGGATTAGGTGATGTTTAAACATACTTAGTGGAATGTAAGTTAATGATGCTAAGTATCTACAAAGAATCTTCTTTGGACCATCCAAATAAACCAACAATTAATACAAAATACAACTCTGCCACAGGCCTATTTGATGTGTAGGCTGTGCTGTTTGTTCTCTGAACTATGAAGCGGAATTGCTCTGTGTGGATGAGACTCTGAAGCTCTGGCTTTGGAGCTGATGGGGTGGCTTGTGGTTAGCACATCCTCTCCCACTGACACAGTAGCTTTGATTTACTGCAGAAGCTAATGAAGTGAACACGACAAGCACTGAAAACACAAAGACGTCCTCCATACTCATACAGCATTAGCATAGAATAAATAAAAAAATAATAATTCAGTGAAAGTGAAAAACAATCCCTTGTTTTCAGAAAAGTGTTGATCTTTTGTCAGCTGTTTTGAAGAAACGGGTTTGTTATCTGACTGCCTTTCACCATCACATAGCTTCAATAAATTCTATCAGCACTACAACTGATGTAGCATTAGTCAAACCAGGTATTGGATGAGAACTACAAGTGATGCACTACCATAAGAAGGGTTCTGGAAACAAATGAAATTGACTGATCTAAATGCATTGCTCACCATAATAATGTTATTTGTATTTATTCCAGTAATAGTGTTTTTCCATGGGAAAATGAACGGTTATTGGCCAAAATAAGAAGGGTTTTATAAGAGGTTTTATAAATATAGTTATTCCAGATTTCTAAATGTGTGAGGTGGGTCATGGTATTGTTGGAGGGTGTACAGTGTGTATGTATCTTATTATCTCACGTTATATATCACTGTCTCCCTCTCTGTTGATTCTCTTTCTCTCGCTCTCTTTCTTTCTCTTTCTGTCCTTCGTAATCAGGAATCCATGCATCCATCCATCTGTGTGTGTGTGTGTGTATTTATGGCAAGAAGGGGACTGTGTGAAAAAGAAAGTCTGTATTATTCATCGTCACCCTGTGTTGAAAACATGCTAATGCATTTCAGTGGGACTTCATCTTGCCTCTCTTGGCTTTGTGTGAGAAATAACACTGTAATAGATTCATTAATCCTGAGAGTAATTTTCCGACTATTGTTTTGCGGCAGAGTTTATGACCGCTCTTCAGCTGAAGAGGTTTCATCCTCTCTCACTGTGGAGGGATGGGGATGTGCTTTGGACACATCTTACAGGGCAGAGCAGTTAAATTCATGTTGATCATCAAGCATTAAATAACAATTACAGTAAAAGGCGGACAAGTGGTAACGGCGATTTCCATGTAGACAAAACTGAACATCGTAATGTTAAGAATTACTTTTCAAAGAAAACTGTATTATATTATGAGCATGTTCTGCTCTGCAGAAAACAAAATGTACATTCAATTCTACGAGAAAATGGCCTTTGAAAATCACTGAATTCCAAAGAGTAAGTCTCTCTGGAGCATTGATTTCAGAAGTGCGCCCTCTATTGGGTGTGTTTGTGTGTGTGTGTGTGCTTGTATGTATGTATGTATGTATGTATGTATGTATATTTATTTATTTATTTATTTATTTATGTGTGTGTGTGTGTGTGTGTGTGTGTGTGTGTGTGCAGTATGAATTTTAAGGCTTCCATGATCAATGGATTGCACTCATTTGTCCAGCACATCCCACAGATGCTTGATTGGAGATCTAGGGAATTTGTAGGCCAAGTCAAAACTCTCAGCCATGTTCCTCAAACCATTCCTGTTTGCAGTGTGGCAGAGTGCATTATACTGCTAAAAGAATCCACTGCCTTTAGGGAATAACATTGTCATGCAGGGGTCTGCAGTCCCATAGGCAGCAAACTGTGATGCACTGTGTGATCTGACACCTTTCTAGCATAGTCACCATTTACTTTTTCAGTAACTCTTCAGTTATATCGGACCAGACGGACTAGTCTTACCTCCCTTCGTGCATCAGTGAGCCATGGGCGTCCATGACCCTCATGCTGTTTTACCAGTTGGTAATCACTGTATACTGGGAACACCCCGCAGTACCTGCTGTTTTGGAGATACTCTCACCCAGTCGTCTAGCCATCACTCTTTGGCTCTTAATAAAGTCACTAAGATCATTTCTCTCCAACTTCAAGAACTAACTGTTCACTTGCTTCAGAATACATTCCACTCCTTGACAAGTGCATTTGTAATGAGATAATCAGTATTACTCACTTCACCTATCAGTGGGTTTAATGTTGTGGCTGATTGTTGCAAATACATATGGTCACTTCAACTACGTTTCATTTCTGTCACCTTCAGCATTGCATCAGGTAGGTCTGTGTGCACTGACTTGGATGGGGGTTGACCTTAAGGGGTGGCATGATATGTATTACCAGAAGCTCCTGAAAGACAGTGATAGTATCCCTACAAATCTTCCCCTCTTTTCTTTTCCATTCCTTTCTCCCTCGTCCTCCATGGCGACTACAGAAAGGACTTTATATCTTGCAATGACAGCTGTGGCCAGGCCCTGGACGACTCCACTGTAAAGCGCGTGACATTTACAGTATTGGCCTCCTGCTGTGATAAACACCTTTTGTCCAAGACACAGAGGTGCTCTCTTTAAATCAGTTGGCCTTCCATGCAGTGAGGCAGTACAGTGAGTGTGTTAAGGCTTAGACTTTTCCTTCCGTAGGCGTGACAACATATCTCACCTGTTTAAGCTGTATATAACCACGCTCCCTCAGTATAGCCTGCTTTAGTTGCTCTAGGCACAGCTCTCTTCTCACTCTCTGATCTTGGTTTTGATTCTTTTTTTTCCTGATTCTTTAGTGAGCTTGACTTCCTGTTGGGTGATTTCTTTCCTTCATAGTCCCAGTTCCTTTGATGAAAGTGCAGCAGGGCAAAGGTCAGGCCACACCAGGTTACACACATGCTCCTCCACTCCCTTTACATTAGCCATGCCCTCATTCCAACAAAGCTAAGAACCAATAGGAATATTTTGTCATAGAAACATATTTAAAATACTGATGACAGATGATACTGGCCAATGTAGTTTTAAATGATCAAAAAGCAATAAAATAAAATCAGTAAACATTAAGGTTCCCGACTTTACTGCATGCATTTGTTGTTACCATAATATCATTTTCTTGCATGAGACTGTAAAAGAACATTAAGGCTGGCCTACTTATCCAGACTAATAGTCCCAAAAAACTGTTTAATTAAATACTGAAGACACATGGGACAGAAGATAAAAGCTTAAAAAGGCATTATTAGTGCTTTATGAGCGGGAATTTTGCTATTGCTGAAATCTTAAGTGTACCGTTTACTTTCCAGCCCATGCAGTCCATATGTGCACAACTGAGCTGCAGAAATAGCCCAGTTGCAACATATGCCGTGGAAAAGGGTGAAAATGAATTATGACTATTTCTGGTGATGAAAACCACACATACATCATGTGTGGACCACTGGGGGAAAAAAAATCACCCAAGACAGTCAAGCTAAAAGCTCTTTCCTATTTCACACCTATACGGCGGGAGAAACCTGAAAGTTACAGCTGTTTTGGGATGTTTTTTGGGGGAAAGGCTGCTTAAAATGTGTTTCCAGCTTTCTTGCAGTAATATTGGGTACCTGTCTTCACCAACTAGGGAAAAAACATGTTTAAAAAGTGTGTATGTGCGTGTGTGTGTGTGTGTGTAGACACACAGCCCTGCCACACATCCTGTCTGCTCCCAAAAAATCCACCCCAAAGCAAATGTTTTTTTTCCAGAGGTTTCTCTCATTTTCAGGATGAATCATCAGAAGGTTGTTTTCCGAATCTAACCAGCCAATCTTAGCCAATTTGATCAGTTAACTATAAATGGGTCAGGCTCCAATTCGAGCACATTTATGACAAAAACACATGAGTGTTGTAAGAGGCTGTGTGTTAATTTCCCGAAGCTTGGCCTCGTCTGCGGAGGAGCTGTAAATGGAGCGCCGTGCTCCAGTGTGCAGCTGCACCCCTCCACAGCTTCCTGCTGCAGATTCCCTCTGATCGCTCCACTCGCACTTTCTCCTTCCGGCCTCCATTGTGACTCCAGCCCTTCACAGCTTTATGAAAGGAGCTGGTTAGCTGCTGATTGCCTTCTCGTTTTGTCTGCTTTTCTTTCTTTCTTTTTCTTTTTTTCTTTCTTTCTCCCTTTTTTTTTTTTTTGGAAAATAAAATTATTTGAAATTCAAAGCCATCTTTTTTTCCCCCACCACCTTGGGCACTTTTCGCCTGGCAGATTCGGAAGCTGGTCTTCACCGTTCAAGCAAGTGAGCAATTGAGCATCTTAATCAACCAGACATGCAGCCAAGTGTCTTCCAACTGCTTCTCCAGAAAGACTTGGCTGATTTTTCTCCTAAGCAGGCGGCTGTACTGTGATCAGTAAGCCTTCTGTGTCTACCTGCCTAATACTTCATAGAACATATGAGGGAAAAAAGAAGTCTAAATTGATTCATTTTACTCATTAAATTGTGAGTCATTCCATAGTCGTACTATGATCATCCACTTTTACACTAAATTAAAACCGCAGCTTTCAATACAGTAGCAATAGAAAGAAAGAAATGGTCCAAAATGACTTAGTGTATGTATATTAACACACATTAAAGCAGGGAAAGAGGACCCATAAGTAGAGACTGCAGAGAGACCCACTGAATGTTTAGTAAAGTTAAAAATGTCATAGAAGTCCCTGAGTCTCTAAGCTTTCAGTGCACTTTATACTCAATATACTAAACATGCATAAGAGTGTACTATGATATAAAACACCGAAATGTGCATAGGCGCTCTCTTTTGCGTACTTGAAAAGAAGCACAGCAGTGTTTCAGTGCTTTGCCATCATGATGTGATTCCCCCTCTGGAAGTGCTGGGTGTTTGATACAAGCAAAGCATCACTGGTAGTTGAACTCCTGTGCTGATTTCCCACTGTGAGTCATCCTCCGTTCAAATATACCATAGCAGTACATGCTGAACTGGTAAATCTGAACATAAAACACCATATTTTCACTCCCTTTCATCCGGTCCAGGGGGGGTGGAGGTTTTTTAAGAGCTTGCTACATTTGGCCAAGCTTGAAAGCTGTTTTCAAAAATGGGAGTGGCACAGATCATCAGTTTGCAACCCTGGTCCTTGAGCTCCCCTGCTCTGTTTCTCCTGCTCCTGACGCACATTATTTTATTACACATCTTTACTACATAGAAGTAATACAGATATTTGGCTGTCTGTTAATTGTCAAAACACACAGACTAATAGGTGCACAAACTTTTGCATTTCGTGTAATGGGCAACACAAGGAGAGCATGTAAGAGTCTGTTCTCTGTGCTATTTGTGTGAATGTGTGTGTGTGTGTGTGTGTGTGTGTGAGAGAGAGAGAGAGAGAGAGAGAAGTATTAAAGCTGAACATTTATGTTTCTTTAGAGCACAACACTTTATCCCTCGTCTTTTTGTGTTGCCAGGTTGTTTTTACTCACTGCTGCTCCACACATTATCTCTGCTCTCTATATTAGACAGTTAGAATCAACAGCGTGACATTTAAAAAGTCTTGAATTGTGTCAGTGATAATAAAAGCCTTTTATTCTGTTACCTAATGCGCACCTACCACAGGTCTGTAAGATGTCTGCACCTCTGCTCATGGATGAGCGACAGTATTGTATGCTCATTTCACATAAATAAGGATATAGTTGCACACGCGCGCGCACACACTGAATTTATCCAATTTAATGTACATAATTTCCATGTGAATGAAATGTTACGTCAGCACAGTTTTGTCCTTCAGTTTACTATCTTTTGTCAGTAAGTGTGTTGGTATATGTGGAAATGCGGAAATGCCAAGGACATTTAAATCAAGCAAATTCACTAGAGACACACACACACACACACACACCACTCCACTGATGTATATTTCCTCCTTTCATTTGACATTTTGTATGTAAGCTGAAGTGCCCTTGTGTGTGAATGTTTCAAGGTACCTTAAATTAGGGTTGTTAACTGTGAAGAAGCCTTTATGTGACGTACATATGACTTACCTTTTTCCGTTTGGATTTCTTTGTCATTTACATAAAAATGCAAGTGTGAAAATGTGCTAAAATGAGGCGAGAGACGACAATCCTCGCACGCAACTGAGACCAAACCACTCTGCTCTCTTTCCTCTGTGCTGAAAATGTGTAAAACGATCAAAAATAAAATACAAATACAAACTACTCTCTAAAACACAAGGATCTGTTCTGTCAGTTTATTTGAAAGTTCAGTGATATTGATTGATTTGATTTTGAAATTGATTATTAATGATCGTTTCATAGTTTTTATGCAGTTGCATTTAAACAGGTCTGGTAGTGCTACACACCTGTCCAACACTAGATGCTTCTCTGTATGTTACTTCCACTGGCTCGTGTGTTGCTGTACCTGAGTAACCTATTTCTGACAGTATTATATGCATTTGTGGTGAAAACAGCACATTTTCTTGGGAGGACAAGCTAACTGTCCCCACTTCTAGAGATCTTTACCTGTCATTATGAGGACATTTGGACCCTACCAACATGTATATGGCCACACACACGCTTTGAGTGTGAGTAATCCAGGCTGATGAAGGTCTCCTTTTATACAGCTAGAACTGAAAATCCTCTCTATCTCTCTCTCTCTCTCTCTCACACACATACACACACACACACACACACACACACACACACACACACACACACACACACACACAC
>JBBPCX010069637.1:0-11217 GCA_037974365.1 Hydrocynus forskahlii | reverse complement strand
AGAGGACAGTTATACTGAGTGATGGGGAGAGGGAGGACCACCCTACCCCCCCAGAGAGAGAGGACAGTTATACTGAGAGATGTGTGTTTGTGTGGTCACTAATGGATCACTAACGGTCTGATTGTTGTTCCTCAGCATGCATCCAACCTGGAACAGAAGCAAAATGAGGCGGAGAACAAAAAGGTCCATGGTGACGTAGTTAAATACGGCAGCGTCATTCAGGTAGGAACCTCCAATGGGTTACATGATAAGCACAATAAAATTCAAGTAGGATAATTTTTTATTATTATTATTGTTATTATTATTATTATTATTATTATTATGTTATTATTGTTGGTGTTGCAGTCATAGCTGCATGAGACCATAAAAGAGCAAAACCTTGCCTTTTTATTTGACTTTTTTTATATAATTTGAGAATGCCAGCTGGCCTTTATAGTGTGGGAAAAGTTGAAGATGAATAAACCAATAGAAATGTTCCAAGTTCATTTTTACATTATAAGTTCTGAGTGTTTTTACCCTCTCTGCAAAGTTGCTTTGAGGTGTCCAACAGCAGTGAGGACCTTTAAGTACACGTCTTCCTTCTGTTTTCTCTTTATGACTCATATGCAGTACTGTGCAAAAGTCTTGAAGAAGTGAGCAGAGACTCAAGACTTTTGCACAGTACAGTATGAGAATTTTTTTCTGGTGCTGTTTTCTGGTTGACTGTGTGTGGTCAGACTGGTTATATTTAAAAGTCTGTGAGCTTTAACAGCCACTCTAGAAGTCGCTCCGCCGTCTTCGTTTCTAGATAAAGGTCGGTTTAAAGCGAAAGCGCTCAGGAGTTTGTGGGGTAAACAGGCCGTGCAGTTTCAGAGCAGGGTGCGTGGACGGGTAAGTGGAGAGTAAGGGAGATAAGCTCATCTGCTGGGTTGCGAAACACAACCAAAGTCTTCAGTTCAGCAGTAAAGTGACTGCACATTTCCTCGCTGCTGCTCGAGACGGTTACTGATAAACTCACAGCCAAGGAAACGCACTCTTCCCTGATACTGCTCACTGTCTTAAAATAAAAAAAAAAACCACACACACATGTCCCCATTGATTCCTCTGACTCAAAGGAGAATTCCTCCCTTTTTTCCAAAATTCCCCCATAATTCAGTGTGTTCGGAGTGTGTGTTCGGTGTCAAACGGTTGACTGGAGAGACTCTGATTTCTTTCCAGTGGATGTGAATGGAACCAGACGTCTCCAACACAAATCCAGCCGTTTTATTCACAAGAACCCCCCCCCCCAGTGAAGCTTCACGTGTCTCTGAGTGTTTATATGGATGCTGATGATGGTAAAATACTGAATCTGTACTAAATAATTTTTCTTTGAGACTATTTTGCCTCACGACCCCCTGCATGTATCCTTCCACCACGAATGGGTTTAGTTCGGGGCAGCTGGTGGCTTAGTGGTTAGGGAGTTGCCCCTGCAATCAGAAGGTTGTGAGTTTGAATCCCAGGGCTGCTAGAGTCATCACTAAGGTACCCTGGAACAAGGTACCATTCCCACACACTGCTCCCCGGGCGCTTAGTTCCTGGCTGCCACTGCTTCAGTTGGGTGATGGGTTAAATACAGAGAAGAATTTCGTGCTGTTCTCGCTGTGCTGTAGTCTGTTCACGTATGACAAAATGGTCACTTCACTCACTCAGTTTTAGGACCAAGAGCTTGTGAAAAGTATGCAGGGTTCCCATACATCCTGGAAAACAAATTTCTAGTCATGGAAAGTGGAATGAGAGAAAAAGTAAAACATCTTAGAAGGTTGTTTCAGCCTTCTCCTGTTTTCCTTTAGCTGGGTGTGAACTAGAATGAGTAACACTGACTTTGTGGAAACACTGAGCCACATCACAAGGTAGAACATGCAGGTGGAATGACATCACAACTTAAGAGGCCAGATTTCTGAATAATATAAATTACATCATCATTCAGATCTAAATTACAGTACAGAAAATTACATTTGTTTTGCAGAAGCTTTATGCAATGAGATATACAGGAAAAACACTGAAGTGCCAGGAGAGGGGGAGAACCAGAGGAGAGCTCAGGACAGTGAGAGAACCAGAGGAGAGCTCAGGACAGTGAGAGAACCAGGGGAGAGTTCAGGACAGTGTGAGAACCAGAGGAGAGTGTAAACTTAATCAGAAGAGCAGTGTGATTGAGGGTAGTGCATTAGGAGAGGAGATGCTCTCTGAACAGATGAGACTTCTGGACGGTTTTGAAGAATTCAACTGCTCTGGGATTAACCAGGAATGATACCAACTTGGACTAAGTGTGTAGGGATGGTAGAGCCAAACGATGTTCCTTGGAGGAACAGAGAGAACCCAGAGTATTGGATTTGTAGATTAATGCTTCTTTCTTCCCAGATTGTTTTAATTGGTTATGTTCAATTCAAATAATGTTAAACTGATTAGAATATTAAAGTTGCCTAAGTCAGTGTGCCACCATCTTATTTTGCCTGTTAAGCTTTCAGGGTCGGAATGCTGTGTGTGTGTGTGTGTTACTGAGAAGGTTGAATGGGAAGCTGGGGCCAAAAGAGTGAATGGAAGCCCAACTGAGTCCAACACCCTCTACATACTGATTAGAGTCCGAGGCAGTTAATAATCCCAGCCAACATGACTCTGTGTAAAGTTTGGTCTGTGTGTGTAGTTTGGTCTAATTTGTCAGTAGGCCTGTCAATCAAACCAGCTGTCCTGGAGAACCATCTGTAGAAAAGAGAACCCTGCTGTGGCAACTGTTTAAAAAGTGCTTGTTACTGCTAATGTCATCATAAAGCAGCTTAACATAATGAGGCTCTGAGTCCCTAGTGAGCGAGCTGAGGGCGGTGAAGGCGAGGAGAACCTCTCTAAATCTGGAAGAAGAAACCTCAGGAGGAACCAAGACTCAAAAAGAGGCCTTGTCTGGTGGACACTTGCAGAATAACTGAAATGTAGGGCTAACAATAAGAGGGCTTAGTGCACCTCAGGCATCAGGTGGCGCAACCATAACTATTTGATGGAATAACTTTCTGTGAGGATATTTTAGAGTCAGACCTCTGGTTCCATTCACCTCCTTTGCAAGCAGTTCTGACTCGAGGAGTTTCTCACTAAACGCAATCTGAAGCCTCTGTTCACCTTAAACACTGAGTTATGGGGGGGATTCTGAAAATCAGTGGAGTTGCACTTTCAGTACGGCAGGGAGTGTATTCTTCATCCAGTGCCCATTAAGTAACTAGCCCAAAGGTAACCATGACACTGCTGGCCAGCTGTGAAGGGGTTGTAATCCGGAACAGATTTATTTAAACCAGATCAAAGGCTCCAGAGAGGGTTTTATTCCTGTCCTTCATTTCTGAGTGTCTCAGTCTGGTGTGTTTTTTAGTTGCTGCACATGAAGAGTAATAAATATCTGACAGTGAATAAGCGGCTGCCGGCTCTGCTGGAGAAAAACGCCATGCGGGTCACGCTGGACGCCACAGGCAACGAGGGATCCTGGCTCTTCATCCAGCCTTTCTGGAAGCTCAGGACCAACGGAGATAATGTAACTTACCACACATTCACGCACACACACACACACAAGCTACACAAATGCATGCAAATATTCTTTCACACAGGTTTACAGAGATGGAGCTCCTGATTATATTATTCATTTCTTCATGTTTTGCTTTGAATCAAAAAATAAATGTAAAGAGCCTGAAGCTACAAGGAGCCTAGATAAAGGAGTTCCAACCACTCAGCATTCAGCACCACCAGTATACTGATCACCGCCTGATCATCTAGAATCATCTGTTCCTGTTTCTAAGTTAGATGGTCTTGGTTGTGCTTGAATGATTCATATGTAGGTCACTGTGTGGCTCAAGATTTTTTCACTGTACTGGATCTGAATGCAGAAAGCCTGTGAGGTTCTATAGCTGACTGTGCTCCTCTTCAGGTGGTGGTGGGAGACAAGGTGATCCTGAACCCGGTTAATGCCGGACAGCCCCTCCACGCCAGCAACTATGAGCTCACTGACCACGCCGGCTGCAAGGAGGTGAACTCTGCAGTGTTAATACTTTCTCACACAGCTTTGTTTCCAAACGGTGGATTGGATCAGTGGAGGGACGGAGCAGCGCTCTGTTGATCAGAACATTTGTAGCGACGCTCCTCCCTCATTACAGAAACAGAAACTCAGGACACAGTTTTGATCCTCATTTCTCCAAAACATCACAATAAATCCATGCCAGATTATGGAGAGTCTGATCAATAAAAGTATCATATTGATATTCGTATCCGAAAAAAAACTGACTGTATCCATCCCTACACAAGGAGTGCCAGAATAAAAGTCTATTAAATACCTTTTAGAAAGTATATGTATAAATAAAAAATAAACAATAATATATAAAATGAATAAATCAATGTAAGATCAGTATAATATGCAGATGCTACATTTTTTTTCTCCAGCCTCTAGTATGTATTGTGTTGGAATAAATTAATAATTTTATTGAGTGTGTTCAGAGTTGATCTGTCTATTTTAAAGAATCCTCTTTAACTGAGGACATGTGAAGACGTTCTGCTTCTCCAAGCCCCCTGAATAAATGTGAGTCTGCCCCCTACAGGTCAACTCTGTGAATGGCAACACTTGCTGGAAGATCAACCTGTTCATGATGTTCAGCGACCACAAGGATGAAGTCCTTAAAGGAGTGAGTGGCTCTGATGGAGGAGAACCTCTGTTCTGCTGCAGGTTCCACTGCATTGTCTAACTGGGATGTTCTCTGTCTTTGCTGGTACAGGGAGATGTCGTTCGGCTCTTCCATGCAGAGCAGGAGAAGTTTCTGACCTGCGACGAGTACAAGTCCAAACTGCATGTGTTCCTGCGGACGACTCTTCGCCTGTCAGCCACCTCCGCCACCAGCTCCAACGCTCTGTGGGAGGTGGAGGTACTGCTGGAGTCAATCACTATTAGTGCTTATACTCAAAATGGTGTCATTTAAACATGTTTGTGCATTTTATGAGAAATCTGGGCATTTCTTCTGCTTGTATACTGGAAGTTTAAAATAATCAGAAACATCAGCATTTACACATGTTTCTCCCAAATTCATGCATTTCTTCAAAATATTTGATGTAATAAAACTAATTAGCACCATGTAGACTGCATTCATAAACCATCACTCACTTGATTTAAATCAGACGTCCACAGAGCTCCTCTGACCCAAGATCAGTCGATCAGTGTTTTGGTCCAAATTTTGCTTCTTTAGTCCCGGAGCTGGAGTTTTGAGGCTAACATCACTAACACTAGATTTACTGTAAACACAAACCCAAAACTTCTCTGGAGCCTCAAACCTCATCCAGCTCTTCAGTAAGGTGGATCAGACTAGTGGACGTGGTTTAGGACACAGTATGACTTACTGTGAGCTGTAAAAGGGAACTGAACACTTGTTAAACTTGTGTTTACAGGAAAAGATTTCGGTGACTATTGATTTAAAGTGTTAGCAACATTAGCCTTGTAGCTCCAGTTCTGAACTAAAGAAGACTTAGATTTAGATCCGAGCACAACTCGACTGATCAGGTGTCAGAGGAGTTCTGTGGAGATCTGATTGGGCAAATTATCCCTAAAAGGTCTGTATTAGCAATTGATCATTTTATTTTACCTGGAATTGTGGCGGTGTTGTGGAAGTTGATTGATTATTGATTGTTTTCTGCAGGTGGTCCATCATGACCCCTGTAGAGGAGGAGCAGGCCACTGGAACAGTCTCTACCGCTTCAAACATCTGGCAACAGGCAACTACCTGGCAGCGGAGGTAAAATTACCTGTTCGGGAGCTGACGGCAGCATGTCGGTCTGTGTGTGACTGTCTGATGGCTTTTTGTTGTTTTTTTTAGGAGAACCCTGGATATAAAGGAGACAGCAACGAGCTGCAGCCGGTAGGAAACCTGGATATTTAAACTGTACCAAAGCTCACCAAGACCTTTAACATGTTCCTGTGGTCACTCTGGTCCCGTCTCTTGGCGTGTATCTCCTCAGGTGGACAACAGCCGCAGCAGTAAGAGGAGTCTGGGTGAGAGGATCAAATATAAACTGGTCGCAGTTCCTCACGGGAACGACATCGCCTCTCTGTTTGAGCTGGACCCCACAACGCTGCAGAAGACAGACTCGTTTGTGCCAAGGTGCTGCTCTGTCTTAGACCCACTGGCCCACACAAAACCAAGCTTAATGATACCTTCAGTGTTAAAGAGCCCATATAAAGGAGAATTGAATTTTCCTCACTTTTTAAAAAATAATTATTTGGTGTAGTTGTAGTGTTCTCCTCTGTTTTCTTCTTTATGTTGCTGTTTACTCTGCCATGTGAGTTTGTTGTTGTTTTTTATGCCAGTTTCTGCCGTAATCCCCCATCCAGATATTTTCTTCTGGAATGATGGGACATAGACGAGGAGAAGGATGGAGATGTGACTGGAGATTTAATTACAGAAAACGGAAAACAAGAAACTAAACTAGATATAAAGAGAACATGGTGTTTAATAGGAGTAAAGTAAAAACAAAAAAGACAAAGCATAATTAAAACAGAACAGAGACAGATAATACGGACATATAATGCTAAACAGAGATGTAGGTAAACAGAACAAAAAAACACAGGAGCAAAACACAGAATCCAGAGCAAACATTGAGCAAGAATCAAACTGTCGAGTTCTGTCAGTAGTAACGATGGTTGTGATTTTACTGATCCTGATATTCAAACTGATCCTGCTCACTGATACCGGTTTGTATCGATACTCTTATTGATCCCACTCTCCATAATTTGGTGCAGAAAATAAATACATCTGATCCAGTCCTATCTGAAATTCTCCAGATTTCAGAACTGGATCCCCCAGTGGGCCGATCCCTGCGTCGCTGCTGGTTACGGTGATACTGCATGGTGGGACGTGTCCCTCTGTGAGTGTGTTCACTCGTCCACACTAACTCCGCCCTGTTTGTGTCCTTCTGGCCCGGAACAGAAACTCCTACGTGAGGTTACGTCACCTGTGCACAAACACGTGGATCCAGAGTACCAACGTCCCTATTGATATCGACGAGGAGAGACCCATCCGCCTGATGGTGAGAACCTTCACACATCCATTCCTGACGCTCCTCATTAAAGCTGATTAATAAAACTACAGGATATAGTATCATTCTTAGAAAAATCATTAACTCTAGTCATTCATTCATTCATACATTCATTCAGTCTGTCCATCCATTCTTGGAGTGATGCCACAGTGATGCCACTCTCAACATCAAATACAGCCATGGAAAAAAAATAAGAGACTACTTGTCCCTTTTTTCTGTTCACCATTTGTAAAATTTGCGGCAGTGTGTTTGTATGTAAAATGCACAGGTTGCGCTTCTTTTATGATCTATTCCAGAGTGTGTGTGTAAATAAAAAGAAAGGTCTCCATATGTGTTGTGCAGTAGTGTGTGTGTGTGTGTGTGTGTGTGTTGTAAGTGCAGTAGTGTGTGTAGAGCAGCTTTTCTATGTGCTGTATTCCAGCAGCTTCACTCCTGATTCAGTTCCTGATGGGATGAAATAGAGCTCACACATGCACGCACTCTGCTCTTAACAAATTAATAAAGTATTCATATGAATTATTTGTAAATTTTCACCAAAATCAAGTGTGGTCAATAGTGAATAAAACAATAGTGACATGCACATTTTACACAGACACACTCCCACAAATTGCAAAAGCAATAACCGGAAAAGAAATGATGCAGTCTTTTAATTTTTCTATGGCTGTATAATAAATAAATTATCTTCGTGTGTATAATGGCATTATCTGTGGCTCTGAAAGTGTCTCAGCCAATCAGATTTTGGAACGGAACCTACCTGTCCTACTAGCTCTGGCTGGGCTGAAATAAAGCCTGGTGAATAAGGACTCTAGGGGGCGCTGTTACCTGTAACACGTTACAGCGCATTCAACACAGATCAGTGTGTGAACATGCAGTTCGGGCTGGAGTTTAGCTCATCCTGCACTATTCTTATTTTCCCTTACTACCTGTCGGGGGCACCGTGGATTATAGGTCCACAAGACTTCAAATTGTCCACTTAAAGTTATTTAACAAGTAAAACAAAACTGAAACCATATTTTGATAACGGTTGCCATGCTCAGTGTCAAATGCTTGCATGTTATTTCTAATTACTCTTAATTGTTAGTAAATACTATTTTTATGTTTTTCGTTTAAAGTAAATGTGTATTAATCACTGATGTAGCATTTATTCTTTCCAAACAAATCACAAATTAATATATTTCAAATTAGCTCCAATTTTGATTCGTTTGTAGTTTCTTTTTTTGAACTGTAAACCCGGCAGGTTCTGTATCTCTTTCTCTCCTCCAGCTGGGGACGTGTCCCACTAAAGAGGATAAGGAGGCCTTCGCCATCGTCTCTGTTCCCGTCATGGAGATTCGGGATCTGGACTTTGCAAACGACGCCAGCCTGATGTTGAGCACGGTGGTGGACAAGTTCAACGCCGGGTTCATCAGTCAGAATGATCGGAGGTGAAGAACAAACAGGAGCCGCGCACACAGAAAACACACTGAGGGATTCACACCGTTCTGACTATTATATTTAATAAACTTACAGTCCACACACACACACACACACACACACACACATATATATATATATATATATGGAGGCGCACGAAATGGTAAATTGTCACCGTAATGTAAAACCTCTCCTTATATGGAAGTTCCCCTGCTTTGTTTGGTGTTCCTATGTCATGCAGAACCTAAGTTATTGTAATTGTTTTACACTGTATTTATTTGTTCTGAGGGTAAAATAATAATAAACAGTGTCTGAACGTGGCAAAAGTTCTATAAATAAGCCGGCTGTGTCTCTGCGTCTGAGATTGACTGGAGATCCTGTGCTGAGGGGTACTCAGTGTGTGCTGTCTCTATGCAGGTTCGCCATTAAGCTGCTGGAGGACCTGGTGTTCTTCGTGGTGGACCAGGTGAACAGTGGTCAGCCTGTCCTGGATGTAGTGAACAGCAAACCCAACCGAGAGCGGCAGAAGCTCATGCGGGAGCAGAACATCCTCAAACAGGTTTTTCATTTTGAGATCTGAACCAAAGAAGCCCCTCGTCCCATCAGAACAAAACCTTGTATCTCCATTTGTGCTGGTTTCCATTCTAAAGTCCCGCTGCCTTTATGGCCATCACGCTTTCAGGATGAAGGGACAAATAAAAATGACCCAAAGGGGCTTAGAAAGCCATCTGGTTACATTAAGTTTGTTTAGAGGGTTAAAGACATTTTCCCATCTCCTGTGAAGTTACTTTTTAGGAGATCTGAGGTTTTGTTCCAACAGTAAAGCGAGTCATAACTCAACAACTGGAACCGGTGTCTTTAAAATGAACTGAATAAAAGTAAATACAGCATTGCCATGGCAGCCTCATTAACATCCAATTCAGTTTTCATGAACACGATCTTCAGCTGTGATAAATGTATTATATCATGATAATATTGCATTATTATTGTATTGTCATTATAAATTATTACTATTCATTATCATAAATGACTTTTAACAGGTATTTGGGATCATAAAAGCTCCGTTTAAAGAAAAGGCAGGAGAACCTCCTCTGCTGAGGCTGGAGGAGCTGTGTGATCAGAAGAACGCTCCATATCAGTACATGCTCCGGCTGTGCTATAGGATCCTCCGCCACTCTCAGGAGGACTACCGCAAGAACCAGGTACCCACACACACCAGCACTGACCGCTTCCGTTTAAATAGGGGCTCCTCTCTGGTTCTTCAACATACTGCTCTGTGAGGAACCTTCAAAAGGTAAAAAAAACATTCACTTTATTAAACGTATTCTTCCCTTTCACATACTACATCTGGACAAATTATTATTTATAGAACCATCCAGTGAAATGTTCTTGAGCGAACCAAAAGTGGTTTTCCAAGGACATCCTTATTGCCATGCTTATTTTCAGGAAGTTTTAAATGTAGGCTTTATGGACCACCAAGAGTGGCAGGACCACACAGTGACATGAGATGAACTGGGATTCTATACAGAGAGTGTGTTCAGTGTGTGCATTCAGTGTGAAATGGTTGATTGTATAACTTCTGAGCTCTTTCCAGTGGAGGTGAATGGAACCAGACGTCTCCAACACAAATCCAGCTGTTTTATTCACTATCGCCCCCCAGTGAAGCTCCACGTGTCTCTGTGTGTTTATATGAATGTTGATGATGATAAAAATTGAGTCTGAACTAAATCACTTTTCTTTGGGGACTATTTTGCCTCACAACGCCCTACATGTATCTCTCCACCTCCATAAATCTTCTCAAAACTCTGGTAGAACAACGGGAGGGCACTTTGCAGAAGTCTGGTTCCATTTACCTCCACAGTGAATGGAGTGTTTACATCAAACCTGAAACACTGAATAATGGGCAAATTTGGAAGTTGTAATGGATTTAACCCTTTAAAGCCTAATATCTGCCTGATAATAATGAACCTTAAGACTAATAAGTGAATAATGAATAATTCTTCTTTCTTTCTGCCTAATCAGGAATACATAGCCAAGCAGTTTGGTGTGATGCAGTCCCAGATCGGTTATGACATTCTGGCCGAGGACACGATCACAGCTCTGCTGCACAACAACCGCAAACTCCTGGAGAAGCACATCACCAAGACCGAGGTGGAGACATTCGTCAACCTGGTGCGCAGAAACCGGGAGCCCAGGTCTGTAACCCTGTAGTGCTGATCCTCTCTCTGGAATTTATTCTGAGAGGCCCACAGTAAGAGGTGGGCGATACGAATTGCAGGATCACAGTACTTTCACATTAATTTTCACAATACATGATACGACACATTTATTTTTCTGATGAGTTGGAATTGGAAAAATGCCATGTCAAAAACAGAATGTAAACATTTCACCCACATTTCACTACTTTCACATGCTGTATTATACACTATCTCTCTCTCTCTCTCTTTCTCGCTCTCTCTCTCTCCGTATATATATATATATGTGTGTGTGTGTGTGTGTGTGTGTCTGTTACACAGTACTGTGCAAAAGTCTTGACCCCATTATTACTTTAGATTTCTGTTTTGAATTACTTTGGTGTTGCAATTTTATGTTTGTCAAACTCAAGAAATGTTTTACTGCGACAGGCTGCGAAGTCCCTAAAGATACAAGAGCCTAGATAAAGGATTACCAACCACTCAGCATTCAGCACCACCAGTATACTGATCACCGCCTGATCATCTGGAATCATCTGCTCCTGTTTCT
>JBBPCX010069636.1:0-11217 GCA_037974365.1 Hydrocynus forskahlii | reverse complement strand
TTTATTATTATTATTATTATATATATATTTTTTTTTACATTTATGGCCTGCTTAATTGCCAATCCCATAGTCTAACTGGTTGCTTCAGTTATCTCTCCTGTGAAGTGACTGGCTTTTTCAATTCTTCATTCAGCAACCTCAATAGTCAGTCAAATGTTTAATTCTGCAATCTGATTGACTGGTTGACATTTTTCTCCGGTAATCTGATTGGGTAGTTCAGTTATGTACTGTCACAAAATACTGGTGGCAATTACTGTTTTATTTCTAGATACTGCAATTATGATATACATTGCAATACATTAAAAACACATTAGCGGATCACTAATATGACATAGAGAATAACATGCTTTATTTGAACCAAAATATTTTACATTTGTTGGAATACAATAATGTGATTGGTTAGAAGGCCTTCTACAAGGGCCAGTATTGTGATAGCGATTAACAAACAATATAATTTGCAGCTCTACTGGTGGTGGTGGCCTAGTAGATAGGATACTTACTTCTGGACCAAGAGGTCATGGGTTTGAATCCTACCTTCAGCAGATCACCACTGGGTTCCTGAGCAAGACCCTTAACCCCAAGTTGCTCCTGGGAGATTGTCCCCTGTGGTTAGGGAATGGACGTTGCTGTAAATGTAATCAGAAACTTAAAGAGGTGGTTTGAGACACACCCTATAGCATGTAAATGGATGTGCTTCTTCAAGCTGCATACATGATCTTTACTCATCAGAACTGTCAGCATAATGAACAAACGGATCTGCCGTCACACATTAAATCAAATGTTTGACACCACATCCAGAAGCTAGTTACTCAATCACTGTCAGCAAAAGTTCCTACCATTATCCTGTCCCACCTGTGCTGACTCCTCTATCTCACATATAGAGCTCTTTCATTAGTAAATTAACACAGACAACAAAACAAAAGCTGCGTCCAGCAGATCCGGTGGCCTTTTACGTCGTAAGCATCATAAAACCTAGAGCCAATTCCTGCATTCATTACTTATTGATCACAACTGCTAATGTGGCTAACAACGAATGGAAGCAAATGAGCCAATCAGTGCGAACTCATTTGTAGAACAGAATAAAGGCACTTGTCCACAGGCATACAGGAACCATGCTGAACCTAAACTGTACTGCAGTGACATGGAACGTGCAGCATGCTTTGATTTTCTAGTGTATCTCAGTCCGGTAACGGAGTTTCTAACATGTTATCAGTGCAACTCTCCACACAGCTTGTAATCGGTCATCCCAAAAGCGCGTCCATGGACTCGAACCAGTGGAAAGTTTTCTCTCAGAGTTGCTTTTGTTATTGCGGTCTTTTATTATTTATTATCTTGTTTGAGGTTTTTTTTTTTTTTGGGCCGTGTGACGAATACCTATGACAAGCTAACGTGCTGGCGATGGCCAGTTTCCTTCTCCATGTTGTTTTTTATGCAGACAGAAGAAAAACAACCGTGTTGTTTCGACCTATCAGAAAGCAGTGATGAAGTCAGCTCAACTGTGGCCCGCTTTTAGCCTGGATATCGAGCAACTCGGGTACGGGTCGCTTTCTTTGTAATTGAAAAACTTTTGTCTGCGGTACAGCACGGTTCCTTGTGCCAGCGGAAAAGTGCCATTATTGGCTTGCACTCAGGGACATCCATGAGTTTTGATCAAGCTATTCTTTCAGTTTATGTGGCCCAGTGATATGATAACAAAAGCGTGGTGTAGTTTTATTTTCATAATTTCTTGCTTGCACTGAGATTACACACCCACTTCTTCCACTGACACAAGTTACTCTGTCAGTAAAAGGAAATTCCAGATAACTCTAAGTCATTGAGTTGTAAACAATGACGTTCAGTGTGGTTTAATGTGAAGCAGCTCACTGTAGAAAAACCGGACTGAGACTTTCTTTACCATTTTGAATGGAACCAGAATGCAACAGAAATATAGCCATTTTATTCATGGATTTATTCATCTGTGAACCTACATCTATCTCCTGAGTTTTTGTAAGTAATGCTGATGATGGTAAAACAGTGGTAAGTCTGAAAAAACAAGTTTTGGGTACTATTTTGCCTAACAGCATCTTGCATTTAGCCCTCCAAAGAAAAATAAAGCTTTAGGCCTAAATCTAAAAGATAAAACAAGGACTCAGGCATCAGGCAACACATTCATAATGGGTTCATGCAATTTATTTTATATGAGGAAGCTTTAAAAGACTTTAAACTCTTCGGGCACCTGGTTCCTATCACCACCACTGCAATGGTAACCATTTAATCCTCCAGAAATATCAAAAAATAAAGCTAATGTGTTTAATTTCTCATCTGTTGCCAAAGTAAAAAGTACCATTTCAATTTCAAGTTCAAGTAGATTTCTATAGCACATCATTATACACAAAAGATCATTCAATATGCTTTACAGGAATAGAATTTTTAAAATATCATAAAATACAGCAATGGAAGAAATAAAAGAAGTAAAAGAATACATAGGAAATCACAAGAAAAAAAGAATAGAACATTGCAATAGAAGTGCAACTGTTTAAAAGAAGGTGGGAGAGAATAGTGCAGCTTTTTAAAGCTACAGTTGATGCAGATCTGATACTTTTTGTTCCAGCAGCGAGGTGCATAGTGACTAAATTTGACTAACATTGTTGTTCATCTTGGTAAACATTTTAGCCAAGGACAGCCAAAAGTAACTATGGACATGGCAACATGACGTTTGCTTTGTATTTCCACGAGGACACGGGCCGATTAATGTTATCCCGGACTTCAAGGTTTCCAGTTGTCCCTGCGTCATGTTAGTCAATGCACACGGTAAATGCTCAGAATTTTGTTGGACACAGGGGGCACAAAGGTGTCTGATTGCTTCCATCCCCTCATAATCAGCCCCCATCAACTTCAGCTTCAGTTGCCTTGACTTCAGCAGCACCACACAGCGCATTGATTTCAGGAATTGTACTGCCCCCCAGTGTCTGTTTAGCTGTTTTACTGCATGTTTAGGAGACCCTCTGTCATATTGCCATTGCAGGTAAAAGTTGTTAAAGACTTTCCTTAATGCGTAACATAATACACTAATGCACAAAAAACATTAATGACATAACAATCAGCATCTTAACATCACCACATGTACCAAAAAATAAATATTTAAAAGCATCAGCATACAAATAAAATACCCATTTTATAGGAAGCATTCTTTCTTCTCATAGATTTTGTAGACTATTTTCATGTCAAAGAATAATCCTGCACTCAGCTGTTCCAACTGTACGCTGTTAGGTACTCTCTCGGATTCTAACAAGAACAATGGAACAATTAATGTACACGATACGGACAAACGTATTGGGACACACCTGTTTTTCAGGGTTCGGGCTAGGCCTCTTACTTCCAGTGAAGGGCTTAATCTTAACACTTCATCATACAAGACATTTTGGACAACGCCATAATTACAACTTTGTGCTTCCAACAAAGCAAGGTCCATAAAGACATGGTTGGATGAGTTCGGTGTGGAAGAACTTGACTGGCCCGCACAGACCCTGACCTCAAGCCCATCCAACACCTTTGGGATGAACTGGAACGGAGATTGTGAGTCAGCCATTCTTGCCCAACATCAGTGCCTGACCTTATAAATGCTCTACAGAATGAATGGGGACAAACAGAAACTCTAAAATCTTTTTTTTTTTAGGTCTATGGATTTTAATGCAATGTCATTAAAGTCCCTGTTGGTGTAACGGTCAGGCGCCCCAATACTTTTGTCCATATAGTGTTTTTTCTTACCAGCATGCTTTCAGCAAGTTCACGCTCCATCTCTAGCTTGGCCAGCTAGTGTGCACTTGTGTTTCTAACCACCTTTGTTTGTTTGATTTCAATCTTAAGTGTGCCAGTCTCACATAGGCCAGGGTTTAATATGTACTTTTGATTTAATCCTCTGGGATTACCACACACACACACACTATATGGACTAAACAGTATCACCAAACCTGATTACACCAACAGGGACAACAGGGAAATTGCATTCAAATACATAGACTTTAATATGGAGTTGGTCCCCCTTTACAGCTGTAACAGATTCCACTCTTTTCACAAGATTTTGGAGTTTCTGTGGGAATCCCAGTGTGTGTGGTAATCCCAGAGGATTAGATCAAAAGTATATATATGTACATATAAGAGCTTTCCTTCATTTGACGCAAACAAACAAGGGTGTTTAGAACACTTGCTGTACAAGTTAGCTTGCCGAAACATTCTAGTTAGTAAATAAGTGCTCACATATTTGGATTTACTCCGGTTTCTCCGGCAACCAGGCGATATCGCTGATTAGTATATCGTCTGTCTCCAGAATCATGCAGCTCAGTAGGTGTGTGTATGACTTGTAGATCTGTCTTGCGCTGCAGCTAGTGACGGCCGAAAGAAAACTGAAACTGGCTCTGTGGTGTGTAAACTTGAAGAACTTGTGGACATGAAACTAGTCTCTGAAAGCACTAGGAGTCGGGCAGAGTACTGACAGCTCTCTAACTTACTTTCCAGAGGGCTTTGAGGGTGATATCGGCAGCTGTTATGTCTCGGGTAGCTTCTGAATTCGAGTTTAAAACGCTAGCAGAGGTAGGTGTTTGCATGATGTTTTGCTAGCTTAGCTAAGAGGCTAACCCGGCTAGGGCAGTGGGCGGTAGCAGCTTAATTTGACATCTTTTATAAGACAACCACTCACTAAATTGACCAGTTTATTAGTCTGGTTAGGTGTATAACAGAGTAACTGTCAAATAATTGCATTTTTTTCGGAAAGGTAACTAGCCTCAGAGGCCACAGCTTGTGGTGTTTATGATAGTCTGACAGGAATAATAATAAGTGTTCTGTCACAACAAATGAATGTAGTTCAAGCTGGCTTTGCTAGTGTGTGGGTGGGTGGGTGTGCGTGAGAAGGGGTGGCGATGTCTCCATTAGAACCATCATCAAATATATTTGTATGAGTGAAAGATTGAACAAATAGCTGCAATTATCTGTTTAATTGTCACACAAGGAAACATGCTTGTTTGCTAGCAGTTTGACAGAGACATTGCTGGAAATTGTATTGTAGCTGAAACTCCTACGCACTTGAAACGAATCACCATCCACCACTGATCTTGCCATCAGCAGTTATGTGTGGTGTTTAGCTCTCCTTGGGTCACTACTTCTAGTATTTGTTGGCCTTCCAGGAGAGGCCACAGTTTTGTGGTCACCCTCTTTTTGTTTATCCAGGTGTGAAAAATGTCAAAGTGTGTGTATGTATGAAGTTCAAAACTATCAAGACTCTTCAGATTCAGATACATTGTATTGACAAAAGTATTGGGACGCCTGACCACGACACCAACAGGGACTGCAATAATATTGCATTTAGATCCACAGACTTTAATATGGAGTTGGTCCCCCCTTTGCAGCTATAACAGCTTCCACTCTTCTTGGAAGGCTTTCCACAAGATTTTGGATTTTCTGTGTGAATTTATTTCCATTCATTCATTCTGTAGAGCATTTATGAGGTCCGGCACTGATGTTGGACGAGAAGGCCTGGCTGGCAATCTCCATTTCAGTTCATCCCAAAGGTGTTGGATGGGGTCGAGGTCAGGGCTCTGTGTGGGCCAGCCAAGTTCTTCCACACCAAACTCATCCAACTCAACCATGTGCGTCCAGATACTGTTGTCAATATAGTGCATTTAGTGCATATCTGTTAGGACCTTGATTTGTGGACTGGGGCACAGTCATGCTGGAACGTTGTCCAAAATGTCTTTTTGGACTTTCACTGAAAGTACGAGACCTAGCCCAAACCCTGAAAAACTGGTGTGTCCCAATATTTCTGTCCATATAGTGTCACATTTTAGTATTTGTTGGCCTGGCAGGAGAGACCACAGTTTTGTGGTCACCCTCTTTTATCATGCCAGGTGTGAGAGATATGTCAAAGTTTGTGTAAGTTCTGAGCATTACACTGTCCAGAACTATCCAGACATCGCTTCAGATTCTTGTACTTTAATTGCTCACACAGCCTGTATAATCTAATACAGTAGAACGAGATGCTCTGGAGCAGTCTCACATGATCATCATGCCCAGTGCCAAGTAACCTGAGTGGTAAAGAACCCTTCAGCAGTTCTCTGCAAGGAAGGGACCCCATCCAGTACCTTTGTAATGTGTTGGAGTGGTGCATGCCGAATGCAGTCAGATCTTCACATGTTCCAGTGTCTACTTTTAAGACCTACCAGCCTTGCTAGAGACTGACTGCAAAAACTGTGAGTTGGGAGAGGTGTACTTTCAGGAAACATTGGTTAGATTGATGTCTGTTTTGCTGAAATGAAACCCTCATTTGACACACTTTTTCATTCTGCCTTCAGTTTTTAAAACAGTATTAGTATCATGTTGGGGTGACTTTAATGCACTGAATTTACTCAATACAAATATGCAGATAATTTCTACATGGATAATTTATTACGCCAACACATTGTGTCTCAGTTTACTGGCAATTTTAGAGTTATATTATTAATGTAGATATTATGTACTTATGAAGTTCAATACGTTGGATTTTAAAGCTTTTAAAGCTAAGTCTGCAATCCACAGGCAGAACTTTTCGACTGTCTGTTCCTCAACAGTCCCTGTCACAATATGACCAAAGCATTAAAAGCTGATCTGGTCGGTTATACCCAGGAAATGAGTGGTTTTGTGGGTTTGTGAGAATGTTTATTTGCCTATTTTCTCTTTCAAGTTTTTACATGATGTTTGTCTTTGTTGACAGTGTAACTATTGCTACCCGGCTGAAGTTCTCGCTGATGTCAGGGAGGTCACAGCAGCCTTCCCAGATCTGCAGCTGTATGTGGGGTATTACTGTAAGTTTGGATGTTGAAGTCTTCATCCCCATTCCGATAATACTAATGTATTAAAGAAACTATTAAAATGTTTTTGATGTTTTAAGTATCTCATTTTAGTGTGGTTGCAACTTTTATTTACTTACATACTATTAATCAGTTAATAGGGTAGCTGTGCTGTTGACAGTGTCCTTCACTTTCCCCATCACACCACTGTCATAATAAAACATCTGTTTGACTAGCTGTTTTTAAAGGTGCAGCCAAAAGGGAAAAGGCCACATCACCCCCTGCAGTTCCTGTAGTGTATTGCAATTTGTCGGAATGAGTGTGTGTTAACTGAACATTATCGTCTTTTTTCTCATAAGTGATGTCTTTAACAACAAATTAAATATCTAGTAATCATAGTGCTGTGCAGTACAAGTAAAATTAGGGATGCACAATATATCAGAGTCTTTTATATTGTTTGAAAAGATTTCTTTTCTTATCAGGTTCATTGTTAGACAGTGCATATTTTATTCTATTATCTAAAATTACACGAACATCACACTGCATTTGCATCAGCATGGCAACGGGAATACCACTGTTTCATAAAATTGAATGTTGTCTTGAATAATGTCATATCATCTATCAATACTTGTAAAACAAAATTATTTTTATAACTTTAATAACGTTTTACGTATGTGAATGATATACTAATACTAAAATAGGTGGTATAATATAGCATTAACTGTTCCAGGTCTAATATAGTCGTGTTGGACTCTTTTTACCTCTACAGGTTATCCCAATAATGATAGGAAGAAGCTGGTTTATTTGCGTGGTGTCGTCCCCATTCTTTATGAAGGTAATTTCAATGTCCACCACAAGTCAGAATTTCACAGTTACACACCTTAAATGAGATAAATCTCAGGAAATCTTTGTATTATCATTACCCAAGGTATTAGGTACCACATCCCAGTGTGCATCTGGATCCACGAGACCCACCCTCAGAACCCGCCACGGTGCTTCGTCAGCCCTACACCCTCCATGGTGATTAACAGCAATAGCAGCAGTGTGGATGCCCAAGGCCACGTGCTTCTTCACTGCCTCAGCAACTGGAAGACAGTGAGTCAGGCATCCAGTTACACATGTGATACACTACTATAGTGAACACTTAGAATGCAGAACTTTACAACCTCAGTCACTTGACAGGGCTGGTCCAACCTGTCCATTGTCCTGGAGGAGATGGTTGCTGCATTTCAACGAGAAACACCGCTTTTCGCCACTTATCCAGTCAGAGATGCCAAAATGCCTTCTAGTGCAACACATCCACCTGTGGAGTGGCGGGATCATCCCAAACCTGCTGCATCTCATGGAAGGTCAGTAAGCTACCCACTGATGAGACTAGAATATTAATTTGGTAATTTGACCAAGGATGTGCCAGCTTTTGCATACAATTGTATATTTTGATTATTTTGGTACATTTTGTGATGACACTGTAGCTTACAATACATTACCGTTAATGAACCGATGGTGTAATGCACTTAAAGATAAGACTGCATTATTTTTGACAGATGTGTTTTCCTTGATTCATTAAAGTACCCTCAGAAACACATCTGAAGCGTTGCGATTGGTTAGAGGTCATTTGCAGACCTTCTCCAGAATCCATACTGGAAAAATAAATCTTGCTGTTAACAATTACTAAACAGTCTGTGTTCCGGTTCGATCGACCTTATTTATACTCACTTCCCTACTAAAATACACCTGAACCAGAGGGTGTGATGTTATTCCCTGAACTCTTATATTACATTCCTTTAACTCTAGCTTAAGTCCCTCCTTGAATTTCTTTTCATGAACACGGGTGGGGTCAAGTAGTCCTTTAGAACATGTGATCTCATGGTACATTTACTCAGTACATATTCAGGGAAGAACTCTTAAAGACCATAATCATAGTCATCATCTGTGTAACGAGTGGGATTCTTTAGGAAAGTGTCATGCTTCTCACACCCATGGGAAAGACAAGGAAAGTTATAATTGTCTCATTCGTTTATTGCTATCGGTAAGGTGGCGGAACTTATTGCTATCGGTAAGGCGGCAGGAAGAAAATTATGCTTTTCTTTTTCTTTTTTGAGTGACTGTTGCAATCTGAATTTTGAGTGTTTAGTTGAATAATGTGCTTTGTAGGGTGTTGTACCTTATGTAGAACCAGTGTGGAAATGTTGTACCAGTATAGAAATGAAATTGAAAAGATGAGTTTTTAAAAAACAGAAATCGATAAATGAAAGGGCGGCTTTAATATAGAAATGGCATTCAAATCAGGGCAAATAATATAATTATGGTGTAAATTAAGTGTAGAACTGTGTATTAAAAATGAAAAGGAAACAATAAAAATACAAGTGTTAATAACGCACTGAACTGAGTGCAGATGTGTTTTTTTGCAGTTGGCCTCACTCCAGCAGTAGCTCTGTGCCGAGGAAGTCTTCTCACCCTGAAATGTCTTCATCTTGTATGAGCCAGTCTACCAATAACAGTAAGTTCTCACAGTCTTTTCCTTATTTTGTGCTTGGGTGTTCTCTTTCAATCAGAACATCTTGACTCCAGCAAAGAGTCTTTCATTACTGTGTGATCTTCGTGTTAGCCCTGGATGTTTTGGCAGCTTTGCAGTTGTGCCAGGGATGAGCTTTCATTTTTAATATCTAACACATTATAATGTTTCTCATCAGCCCTGCCCAAGAGTGCAAAGGTTGCAGAAGAAGGAAGCAGTGTGAAGAGATCCTACACGCAGGAGCTGCTGGACTTTGGAATTACGTTTGGATCACCGAACATCCAGAACAACGCCCCAACAAACCCATTCCACAGCAGCGCCACTGGTAAAGCTTCTTTTTTTTTTAGGGGTGTCACGTGATTTATCTAATTAATTACAGGCTCTCTGATTAATTAATCAAAAGTAAATTGCACACATTTTTTGCTGTAAAAGTCTTTAAAAATGTTGGCATATGAGTGAATGAAAAATCAACATTACAGACTTTCAACGTCTCTTTTATTTAATAACAGTTTTTACACTGTTTGTTTACACTGTCAAGTTTATACAGTTCAGTTTTAGAGGTGCATAGAGCCAGTTTATACAGTCAGGTTCTAACACTGAGAAATGCTATTGTGAATCTGATGGTGTTCTGATGAATCATCCTACCCTTCCTTGAAGCTTCTACAGCTGCCAGTGTCCCAAGGCACTTGGCACTGAATCCCAAATCTGTGGCACTGCACGTGCCCAGAAGGACACAGTAGCACATCTCGATGTGTAGCATGTTTCGACAGAACACCGGACCGGGTTAAAGTCTCATGATGTGATTAATCAGCATAAAGTTTTTTATGCATTATTTTTCTGTGATTGATCAAAATGAACGCCTTAATTCGACACCCCTGTTTTATGGAGACACTACAAGAAAGATTATATTTACACTTATTTACACTTACAGTCTTAGGAGTCTAACTCAAGGACTCTTATTGGTATGGTGTGATGTGCTTGCCAGGATGGGCCATCGACCCCCAGTCTGCTGTATAGAGCGCACTACTCTACACCAACCACCACTGAACATCTGTAACATTCATCCATTAAGAGACACATGATAGATAGTAATGTGTAAAATACATTGTGATTATAGAGCATTTTATTGTGTCAGCAGGGTATGAGGTTCTGATTTATCTTTGTCTTTGTTTCTATCTATGATGTGAGCAGCAAGCTTAGTATTTCTATGCTTTTGTGCATTTCTGTGTTACCTTTCTAGCTCCAAACACAAATGTCTCCAATCCAGATGACCTTGACAACCTGTTTAGAAGCCTTCAGCTGGAAAGAGTTGTCAACATATATCAGCTTGATCACAAAGACAAAGGTAATAATATTCTATAAACTATGTGTGTGTGTGTGTGTGTGAGTGTATATATGGGCATGTTAACAAGTTACTATCGCGTTAACACATTATTTACTCAACACCGACAATTATTTTAGCAAGATTTTAAAACGTTTTTATTTTGAAAGTTTGTGGCTTGGGGTGCTAGCAGCACGCAGCACTCTGAGCCTCAGCTGGTTTTCAGCTGGTCAGGCGTCCCATTACTTTTGTTCATATAACATATTTGACAAAAGTAAGGGGACACCTGACCCCTGCAAAAACCAGCCGAGACCTAAAGCGCTGCGTGGACAAAAGTATTGGGACACCTGACCATTACTGTAAAGACACTGCATTCAGATACATAGACTTTCATATGGAGTTGGTCCCCTTTGCAGCTGCTATAACAAACTAGATAAAACGTGACTGCTCTGCAGTGGCAAATAGCTTTGCTTTTATATTTGATTACATTAATGTTTAATTTGTGATTTTACAGAAATATTTGAACTGCAGCTGTGTAACTGTGTTAAAGGAAACACTGCTGTTAAAAAGCTCCTTATTTGTTT
>JBBPCX010069635.1:0-11218 GCA_037974365.1 Hydrocynus forskahlii | reverse complement strand
TCTCTCTCTCTCTCTCTCTCTCTCTCTCTCTCTCTCTCTCTCTCTCTCACACACACACACACACACACACACACAGGGCAAGAGAAAGATCCGGAGCTCAGAAGGGCCCAGGCCAGTAAACATTATCTCAAAACTGGTAAACACCAAGATAATTACACACTCATCAGAGCTACAAACCGAGGGACGAGCAGCTGGAAGAGCAGAAACCTGCTGCACCTCAACAAACAGCTGATCTGGACACCTCACCTACTGACACACAGCTTCTACCACAGTCTAACAAAGTCTAACTCAGTCTAATAGAGTCTAACATAGTCTAATAATACAGTCTAATACCGTCTAGCAGAGTGTATTACAGTCTACTTCAGTCTAATAGAGTCTAATGTAGTCTAATACAGTCTAATAGAGTGTAATAGAGTCTAATCCAGTCTAATATAGCCTAATACAGTCTAATAAAGTCTCATTTAGTCTAATACAGTCTAATTCAGTCTAATACAGTCTGATACAGTCTGATACAGTCTAACAGAGCCCAACAGAGTTTAATAGAATCTAATACGGTCTAATAGAGTCTAAAACAGTCTCAGAGTTCCATACAGTCTACTAGTCTCATACAGTCTCATACAGTCTTCTGTAGTCTCACAGAGTCTCATATAGTCTAGTAGTCTTACATAGTCTCATTATCTATTAGCCTCATACAGTCTCATACAGTCTTCTATAGTCTCACAGTCTCATACAGTCTACAATAGTCTCATACAGTCTACTATAGTCTACTAGTCTTATACAGTCTTCTATAGTCTCATACAGTCTTCTATAGTCTCACAGAGTCTCATATAGTCTAGTAGAGTCTTACATAGTCTCATAACCTATTAGCCTCATACAGTCTTCTATAGTCTCATAGTCTCATACAGTCTACAATAGTCTCACACAGTCTACTATAGTCTACTAGTCTTATACAGTCTTCTATAGTCTCATACAGTCTTCTGTAGGCTCACACAGTCTCATACAGTCTACTGGAGTCTTGCATAGTCTACTAGTCTTACACAGTCTACACTAGTCTCACACAGTCTACTATAGTCTCATGCAGTCTACTATAGTCTACTAGTCTTATACAGTCTTCTATAGTCTCACACAGTCTCACACAGTCTTCTGTAATTTCACAGAGTCTCATACAGTCTACTGGAGTCTTGCATTGTCTCATAGTCTACTAGTCTCACACAGTCTACAATAGTCTCACACAGTCACATACAGTCTGCTATAGTCTCACACTGTCTCATAGAGTCTACTATAGTCTCACACAGTCTCATACAGTCTTCTATAGTCTCACACATTCTCATACAGTCTTCTATAGTCTCACACATTCTCATACAGTCTTCTATAGTCTCACACAGACTCATACAGCCTCATATAGTCTAATAGAGTCTCATATGGTGTCATATGGTCTAATACAGTCTCCTTACTAACTGTACATCATCCAGGCTCTGTATGGTGTTTATTTACGCTCAGTTCATATGGCGAATACAGAACAGAGCCACAGGCAGTATGTTGCCTGACTAGTTTGGATTAGCTACAACAACACAGGGCAGCATTATGTTACGACTCTAAACTCCAGCTATTAGCAACCTAATCGGAGATCAAATTATTTTATTACTGTGTCTTAACCAAGCTGGTGCTTTAAGATAGACTAATGGTTATATTACATCATTATATATTACTATAATGGTTACATAACCGTTATATTTATATGACATATATCATGCTTATCACAGCTATCAATGAGGCATACATGGTGAATAGCCTGAGCAGTGATACCGGGGTCTCTAGTAAAAACATTAGGGGGTCACTGTGGGCCTCGGGCCTACACCCTCGCGGCCCCCCCCCCAAAAGGCACCAGCGTGATTTCTCCACCCTGTTTAAGTGGAGCAAGTCGGTGAGTCATCAATCTTCATCTGAAAGCTCGCAGTCTTCAGGAACTTGGACTTTAATCTGAGGATCTGGCAGAGAAACACAGCAGAACACCGCACATTCCTCACACACTCGATGGAATGCCACGACCCAATATTTGCGATGCTTTGATGTGGAGGGATTTGATCGTCACACTCTGACGATACATAAGATTTCAGAGTTTCTCCCTGCGGCTCGGGAGTAAAACTCAAAGAGAGTGAAGAAAAATTCTTAATAGCTTCATTCACAAAAACCCCTCGGAGTTTAACCTGCAGAGAAAGATCACGAGAAAAACATCATCCTGTAAAGAATTCAAAATCTAAAAAATACCTCAGCTACTGCTTGTACTACGGATACAAACATGACACAGAGTCAGAGTTTACAGTCTGCACTTTTCCTTCCCTTTTTGTTATCTAGCTACATTACTATTATTACTACTGCAATCACACCATTGTTCTTCTTAAGTTTGAACATGATCATTAGTAGCAGGAGAAGTAGTATTATTATATGTGAGTTTTGGTGCCACTCGTTTAGGAAAAACTAAACGAGTCTAAAGATCAGCACTGTGAGGCGCGAGAGCCATGAAGGGTCGTCGGGGTTAACGAAGGGCCCACAGCAGTCTCCTGACACAGTTTTCTGAGATGCATCTGCTGATGGAAATTCCGCAGCAGCAGTTTTCGCCTCCGGCCGCCGTCTCGGGCCCGAGAAAAAGTCTTGGCGTGGGGAGCCGATGGCGGCAGACGTGGCGCAGCCACAGCAACAGACGCCATGGGATCCGCCGCACGGTGATGGAGTTTCAGAGCAGACTTTGATGCCCAAGCCTGACGGTGGTCGGACGCTCTGTCTGACGGTGCGGATCATGTTCTTTTGGAGGAGAAACTGTAACCTGAGGTTGATCCTCCTCCATCCCACCCAGAAACCCCACACAGATACAGCAAGATCCCTGCTGAACACGGTCCGGCATCTTGGGCTCAGTGAAAAGGCAGGATATCAGGCAGGGGTGGGACAATGGCAGACTGGCAGGCCGAAGAAAGGCTCTTTTGTGAGGCTCGTTGATGCGTCTGCCCTGGAGAAAGGTACTTATGTACGTGATGGGTGGTTCTTGGCCCAGGCCTATTGCTCTTATGTCTCCCAGTGATGTGTCATCTGTCCAAAGGCTGAGAGCTGTACATCGATATCTCTGAATATCACATCTACTCAGCGTGCCCTGAGAAACGGCTGATGTCCTCCAGGTAGAGCTGGATGGTCTGTTACGTATCAAGTATGGGACATACAGTACTGTGCAAATGTCTCATTTCTTTACATCCCACTTGGAATCGCCTTGCTGATGTAAAAATACAATTTTCTGTCAAACCGTCTTATCTTTGTCATACTGGGCAGATTAAATGAAAGAAATGAAACAAACAAAAACATACCTCTGAAAGTGATCAGGTTCAGGGACTGAACTGAAATTTAGAGTCTTTGAAAGTCCTTCAGGAAGCCTGGAGAACTGTTTAATTCTAAGGGCCGCAGAAATGGATTATGACAAAAATGGAAACATTATAAGTAGAAACAAATCAAGTGTGGAGTATGGGCCCTTTAAGGTCAGTTGAGGTCAAAAAATAATTAATTGAAACATCATCTCTAATGATCCAAAATAACCATTAACTCTGTTCAAGTGGCTCCATTTAGCTTTGAAGAACCTTCCAGCAAGAGCAACAACTTTCAACTTTCAGATTCTCGCTCATACTGTAACACTTATACTCGGTTTGGATGTTTATTCAAACAGAAAATCACACACACACGCACACACACATACATACACACACACACTGAACATTCTTCCCAAATGCTGAAAGGCAAAATTCCTGAAAAGATCCGACATGAGCCAAAAGTAAATCAGTCCTGGCTTTCAGAAGTAAATTATGGTTGAGAAGCTGAAGAAAAAAAATGCACTTCATCATCATCATCATCATGCGCAAATAATAAAGCTGGACTCAGTCCCAAGGTGTAGCAAACTGCACGCAAACACAGAAGGACCTCGGTGAAGGTAATTGTGTGGAGAACCGCAGTGGAAAACGTGTTGTTTAGTGAAGCCGGGCTGATGAGTGCAGGATGTGGGGCTGGAGACAGGCTTGGAAAAACACTTTACATAATGGTGATGCAGACATCCGTTCCTTTCCCTAAACAGCCAGTGTGTGTGTGTGGTGCAGAAACGTGTGTGGTTTCCAAACACGATCTCCTCACTGAACCGTCTCAAGCGATTATTGTATTAAATTTGACGACGGCAAAGCCCGGCCGACACTCGGCGTTTAACATAATCTCTAACGTGCTCCTGCGCCTGACTGAGCGCAGCTCTGCAATCTGCTGAATTAAATGCCATTTCTCTGAAGTGCTGATGGGGAAATATGTGATTAAAGTGTCTGCGAAAGAAATCAGGACTTACATAAGGTGACCTTCATTCAGATCAGAGCACAGACACACTGTGAATTTTCCAAAACCCCCCATTGTAGAGACTTGGATTTCTTTCCAGTGGAGGTGAATGGAACCAGACGTCTCCAACACAAATACAGCTGTTTCATTCTTTATCGCCCCCAGTGAAACACCACGTGTCTCTTAGTGTTTATATGGATGTTGATGATGGTAAAGCAGTGAAACTGAACTAAATCACTTTTCTTTGGAGACTATGATGCCCTGCATGAATCCACCATGAGTGGGTTTAGATTAAGGACCAAAATCTTCTCAGAAAGCGTCAGGCAGTGCAACCAGAAGCATTTGATTGAACAGCTCTCTGTGAGGAGATTTTAGAGACAGACGTCTGGTTCCATTCACCTCCACTGTAAACAGTTCTGGCTTTTTCACACCAGTTGTTGCTGCAAGTCTCTGATTTTGCTTGTTTTTTGTTAATTTGTGGTTTGTGACCTACAACCAAAGTGTGTCAAGTAATATCTCCAGAAACATGATTAATACTGGACTCTGAAGGGGATGGTCCTCAGGTTCAAACTTAAGAAATGAACATCCGAGGCTTCATCCAGTCTGGAGCTTGTTGTAGAGTTAGATCGAAGTTCTGAAACGTGTTTCTCAGAGACCCCCAGACCACCCCTGTGTGTTGGGCTGGACCGTGCGGAGATCCTGAGAACCAGTCTGAGAATCATCGAGTTCGATGATTCTGTGTTCTCCAGAACAGTTTACCGTTACAGAAGATAAGAGTGCAGCTGGAAGCTCTTTCTGAATTCGAACGTTACCTCGAAGCTGACGGGAAGGTTCCGCTTGAGAGCGATTTCATACACCAGGCTGATCTCGGACTTGCTGGCATCGCTGTTCTCCTCCAAACCCTTCTTCTCCTCTGGACACTGAAAGAGTTCACAGAAAGAGTTCAGAGCTAAATCATTTCATTATGTGCAATATCGTGTTACTGTGTGCCACAGTCTCACCATGTAAAATATCACTACTATATCAATATTACTGATCTAATACTGATTAATATTACTGATCGACTACTGATCAATATTCCTGATCAATATTCCTGATCTACTACTGAAGTGAAAGTGAAGCGAAAGTGACCTTTCTGTCATACATGAACACACCACAGCACAGTGTAAACAGCACAAAATTCCTCCTCTGCATTTAACCCATTCACCAAGTGAAGCAGCGGGCAGCCAGGAACACAGCGCCTGGGGAGCAGTGTGTGGGGACGGTACCTTGCTCAGGGTACCTCAGAGGTGCATAGCAGTCTTGGGAATCGAACACATGATTTCCTGAGTACTCAGGTTTCATACCATCTCTTGTGTGTGAATGAGCGCGGTGATTCCGGTGGGAATCTTTACTCTTGCAAGAGCACTCTCACATCAAAGTGCTTGGATTACCCGCACTCTCGTGTGACTCCGCGATTGGGTTTATCCTCCAAGCTACACAGGTTTATTGTTTGGTTTCATTATTCCATGACAGAATGACTGAGCCCAACATTAACCCTGCAGAGTTTGCTGCCTGGTGTGATACCATGACCCAGCAGGCAGCCATGATTGATGGGCTGAATTAGGACGTGACTGCTCTAAGGCAGGCTCGTCACGAGTCCTTTGCGGCCAGCGAGTCGCTACCCTTGAAAAGGTCTGTCATGAGCTGTCTGTCACGCCTATCCTGAGTTTACAACTCAGGGCTACCTTCCAACATCTGCATCTGTGCCAGGGAGAGCGGTCCGTAAGCCACTATGCAGCGGTGTTTAGGACCCTGGTGGTCCAAACCACCTGGGGTGATTCTGCACTCCAGACCCCAGATCTTTAATCCAAATTTGCCACAGATGTAATTTCTGCAAAGTCTTCCTTTTACAAGACCAAGTTCTAAGAATCGGCATCCAACCCTCGCAAGCTCTTTGCCACCTTATCATCACTTCTTAAATCTCCATCTCTCCCTGTTTTTCCAGCTCTCTCACCAGAAGACTTTGCCATGTTCTTCGATAAGAAGACTGAGGACATTAGTAGATCCTTCCCACCAATCATCAAGCCACCTGTCAGTCTGAGACCAGCCAATACTGCCCAGTTTCTTGGCTTCTCACCTCTCTCTCTCTCTCTCGGATGTGTCATTGCTACTGATGTCCAGCAAGCCCACCACATCTCCGCTCGACCCTATCCCATTGAGTATGCTCCAGATGATTTCCTCGGATCTAATCCCGCATATCGTCTACACCATCAATGGCTCCTTAACAACTGGCCCTATCCCGTCTGCTTTTAGGACCCTCACCAGTCCGGGTTTAAGATTGCACACCCTACTGAAACCGCGCTACTTGCCGTCTCAGAAGAACTTCATGCAACTAGATCAGCCAACCCATCTTCTGCTCTGATTCTTCTTGACCTTTCTCAAGCCTTTGACACAGTTAACCATCAGATCCTCCTGGCTACTCTTTCCAGTCATGGGACTTGGGCACAGCCTGGCAATGGTTTGTTTCCTGCCTTGATGACCGGAGGTATCAGGTGGCATGGCAAGGTTCCCAGTCTGCCCAGCAAAGATTGTCCACCGGTGTTCCGCAGGGCTCAGTCCTTGGACCACTTATTTTTCTTGACATACTGGTTCTCTTGGGGATGTAATAGCCTCACATGGCTTTTCGTACCACTTTTATGCAGATGACACTTAATTTATTCTCTCTTTCCCCTCCAGTGATGATCAGGTCTCAACCCGCATCTCAGACTTCATGGCTGACATCTCCTCTTGGATGATGGCCCACCACCTCAAGCAAATCGGAGCAAGACCGAGCTCCTTTTCATCAAAGGGAGCCCATCACCAAGCCACAACCTCACAGTTTCTTTTGTGAACTCTGTTATTGTCCCTTCAAAGAAGGTAAGAAATCTCGGTGTCATGCTAGATGAAGAACTGTCATTCTTGCTGCATGTTGACCAGATCTCCAGAACATGCAGATACCTTCTCCACAACATCAGAAGAATCTGACCCTTTCTCACCACTGAAGCTTGCAGTTACTCGTCCAGTCTCTGGTCACCTCTAGACTGGACTACTGAAACTCTCTACTGGCTGGACTTCCACTGAAGGTAACGAGACACTTCAGCTGATTCAGAATGCAGCTGTGAGGTTGGCCTTCAATCTTCCTAAATTCTCACACGCTACTCCAGAACCTTCACTGGCTCACTGTGGCTGCTGGCATTAAGTTCAAAACCTTAACACTTGCCTTCAAGGCCAAGAACGGACTTGCACCTCCTTACTTATCAACACTGATCAAGCAGTCTTGAACCTCCGTTGCTCAAAAGAGGAGGAAGACATGCATCAAGACTCTTTTCAGTCTTGGCCATCCAGTGGTCAAACGAACTCCCTCTTGCAATCAGATCCCTCGCTGTCTTCAAGCGTCGTCTGAAGACCCACCTCTTCAAGGAGCACCTTGGTATTTAAACCTCAGGCTCTTACCCTCTTAACTGTTTGTCCTTACTTGTGTATTATCCTCTGAGTTTTTTTATTTCAAAAGGGTTTGTTAAGGTGTGTAATTTAGCTGGAGGTAACTTGGTAAAAAGCAGGTGTTGATTTTAGTATAGCTTTACAGGTATGAAGAACAGATGTAGACTACTTAAGCACTGATGTACGTCGCTCTGGATAGGAGCATCTGCTAAATGCCACAAACAAACATAAAATCAAGTAATTTCCTTTGGGATAAAAAAAATTACTGATATTGAATCTGAAAACATGGATTATAAGGTCCAACAGCTTGAAACTTGAAAGAAAACCCTAAATATACAAACACAGTAAGCGATTCAGGCTCTTTAATTCAGTTCAGTTTTATTCTATAGCATCAGCTTTTGCAGCCTTTAGATTTTTGCAGCCTGGTTCTGTTCACCACCACTGTGAACAGTTCTGACTCTGAGTCAGCCTGCCTCAGTTCAGGGCTGTTTCTTTATTTGTTGCTTCTGACCTAAAATCCGCGAAGTGTAAAATAATGTGTCCAGAAATATGATTAATGCAAGCGGCCAACAAGTCTGTTTGTGTAACTGGTTGCCAGATAACGTGAGGGTCAGACTGTTCCACAGATCTCATTTTTAATTAAGTGAGGCTTTAAAACCGATGGGTGCGGCTTTGTGCGTGAATATCAAGTGTTTTATAATGAATGTGGCCCAGCCAATCAGATTTTAGAACAGGAAGTATCCCTTTTACAGGTGTGTGTGTGTGTGTGTGTGTGTGTGTGCCTCACAAATGTGTGTGTTTTATCAGCCTTGTGGTTTCCCATGCTCCAAAAGATTACAGACCACAACTGCTGCCATGTGTGTGTGTGTGTGTGTGTGTGTGTCCTCGGGCGTACATGTTCAGGGTGTACTTCAATTTGTAAAGCAATACAGGAAAGAAGCGCCTGACAAAGAATTTGTTCTGCAGCTCGGCCAGGCAGGCCGGGGCTGCTCCGGCGGGTCGAGTGTCTCACGCTGCGCCAGCTGCTCGGGCCTGATCTGATTTCCGGCAGCAGATCAGCGTTCTCGAGACGACCCAAGGCTACGAGCTCCACTCACACAGAGTCTCGGTGACAGAATCCTTAAAAACAGTAAAGATTCTGGGCAATGATTCAAAATTTTCTGTGATTAATCACATTGTTATATGCAAAATTCAATAATGAATTCAAAAGTTGTGCATTGCGCACTTTCATGTTTAAAGCATTGGTGTATGAACATAAGTGCTGCAACATTTGGTTTGCAAACACTTTAAATAAATAAGGAGCTTTTTAACAGCAGTGTTCCTTTAACACAGTTACACAGCTATAGTTCACATATTTCTGTATATCTCAAGCATTTGGTTTTTTTAATCATTACTTAATTAGCCTATTTGGGTGGGCAGCTATGCTATAATTAGAAATATATGAATATTTTAGCAAAGTAAAATTGCTGCGTGTCATACGCAGCAACGCTCCAGCTCCTGCGACAGCGTCCCCTCCACTGGCACACGTAACACCGGGCCTGCTGTGCTGTATTGTGTATAGCTTAAAGTGCAACATGGAGCTTGAAGACATGAAGAAGAAAATAAAAACGGGAGAATTAACTTTGAGCAAGTTTGGAGGAAAGTCAGAGGTATGGAAACATTTCCAGCAAGTCGTGGGTAGGGACAACATTTGTGTCGGCTATGTGGTGTGCATTAAGTGCGGCACGCTGCTAGACTATGATAGCGAAAAAACAAGGACTTCCACGATGAACAGACACATGAAACAGGCTTGCCATGGCAGAAAGGATGATAGTCAGCCTTCAATGTCCTCTTTTGTTACTTCTCCAAGCATACCCCTGAGAGCGAGGCAAGACCTCACAGAGAAATGCATTGAGTTTTGCTGCAGGGACATAAGGCCATTTTACATTGTAAGTAGCCAGGGCTTCCAGGCGTTAGCTCAAAAACTTATCAATGTTGGTGCTGCATATGGCCGCGTATTGGCCCAGTCCATCCTGCCTCACCATAGCACCTTTTCCAAAGCTTGCCTAGAAAAGGCCGATGAGAGGAGCACAGACACTAGAACTTCAGATGCTCTGAAGAACGGAAAACGTAGGGCTGAGCACCGACATGTGGACTGATGACTACAGAAAGATCAGTTACATCGCAATAACGTACCATTATATCACCGATGATTATACATTCGTTGGTAAAACTCTCACCACAGCAATGTTTCCCGTGGAGGATGCTAAAACGGGGAAAAATATCAGACGCGAGATCCTGGTCAACAAACTTGGCCTTGACCCTAGCTCCCTCAGCCAGATAGTGTGGGTAACAGATGAAGGCAGCAACATAATCAAAGCCCTGGAACCATATAGGAGGCTTTCTTGTCTCGATCACCTAATTAATACTGTCCTTCGCCACGGTCTGCATGCCGACGCCCTGGCTGACAATGCGCCGGATATAGGAGAGACTTTATCTGCTGCTAAAGGACTTGTGAGATATCTGAAACAATCTGGCCTGGTTGCACAATTATCGAAGACAGTGCTACAGATGGGGGAGACACGATTCAGCATAGTTTACCTCACACTCAAGTCAGTGCAGGACATATTTCCAGAGCTATGGGAGAAGCTGGAAAACGGTGAGCTTGAGCGCATCCAAAATATTGCACCCGACTTATTGAGCTTTCTGGTCACCTTTCTGGAGCCATTCTATAATGCCCAGAGAGAGTTGGAGGGCGATAAATATACAACCATAAACCTGGTCTGCCTTTGGCTTGAAAAACTGAAGAGACATTGCGATCCGTCTCCCACCGACTCTCCGCAGCAAGCATTTGTGCGCCAGAGACATGCCGAGTTCATAATGCAAAAAATCAAGGTGAACATGCTGCACAAAGTTGCTCTCTTCCTCTGGCCAAAATTCAACAAATTGAGGATGATGTCTCCTGTAGAGATATCTGAAGTACATGCCCATATTCGCACCCTATTCTTGCCTGTGGATGTAGATGCTGCTGCGGCTGGCAGTACTGGCTTCACACCACCAGCAGCCAGGCCCAGGACAGACTCCGACTTTGCCGAGTCGGAGAACAAAGACGATGATAACGAACCAGGTGAGGATAAAGTGGCCGCATACAATTCACAGAGGCATATCATGGATGACGACAGGGACCTACGTAAATGGTGGAAAGTCAACTAATTGGTCTACCCAAAACTAGCCAGGCTGGCAAGATCCGTCCTCTGCAGCAAGCAGGTGTTCAGCACAGCTGGCCGAACAATAGAGCAGAGGAGGATCGCTCTGAAACCGGCTGCTGGGGATGCAATCTTGTTCATGCATGACAACATGTAGAACCATGTAAGTAGGCTATAACTTTGTGATTAATATGCTATTATATAATGGTTACATTATTTAT
>JBBPCX010069634.1:0-11218 GCA_037974365.1 Hydrocynus forskahlii | reverse complement strand
TAGTCTATGTATCTGAATGCAGTGTCAGTAAAGTTCCTGTTGGTGTAATGGTCAGGCGCCCCAATACTTTTGTCCATGTAATGTCCAAAAAGTCCAAAAGTAATGGGACGCCTGACCCCTGTGAAAACCAGCCAAGACGCAGAGCAGCGTGCTCCGTGCACTCAATCCCAATAAACTTTCAAAATAAAAGGATTAAAAAACCCGAGACCCCCCCCCACCCCCATCCCTCCAGTGCTGGAATGCTAAATAACTCTACCTGGGAACAGTTTATCTGACTATGAGGGATGTTCAGAACGTTGCCACTCTTTTCATTGGAAACGTTGAAGGCTGAAATAGTAATTGGGTGTGTCTGAGAGTCTGAGAGTGTCATGTGTCCAGTTTGGTCTGGCAAGCTGGCTGCCCTCGCAGTTTAGTATAAATTCTTAATAAACAGAGATTAAAAAGTGTGGAAACTTTGTGAATGAACTCGCAAATATTGCAAAAACATTAAATATCACAGTTCCTTACCCTCTGTATCCATTCTGTGCACTTCTGTTGTCACGCTGTCCCTGATTGGGTCAAGTACTCATTTGCATGCACTAGCAATGCTATTTAGCTGACAGTTCTGTCTGAAAGACAAAAAGAACTTACAAGAACAGTCCACCTTTCTGTCCACCTGCAACAAAAGAGAGGCTAGTAATGAAAAATGAATTAATTAAAGACAACTTTGTGTGTTTGTGTGTGCGCATACACAGCACATCAACTTAATGAGGTTGATTTTATTAAGTGACTATATTAAAGATGAACAGCAGCATGAGTGACTCACGTTGCTGGCGGGGCAGCTGAGGAGAAACTGCAGCGAGGCGGGGCAGGTCCTCATCACCACTCTGTCAAAGCTGTGAGCAGCAATTGGATCCACAAACCCGTCGGAGGAAGCCACAACTATGTCCTGATGGTGGGAGATATAGAGAACAATAGTTAAAAAAACAGACGAAAAGGTGTAGATAAGAAATGCAGATGTTCCTCGTGTACTGAGGTTTCTGGAGCTACGAGGCTGATGAAGAGAACAAGTGCTGGAATCTGATTATCAAAAAAAATGAAATTGATGATGATAATCATGGCTATTATTGCAATGCCTGAGCCAATTCAGGATCCTAATAGCTTTATAGGGCTATAGTTTTACAATATGGATCATTTTGAATCCAACAGCCCTTTTTTACATTGTATTACATACACTGCCAAAAGTCTGGACCCTCCTCTAACCCACCTCAAAATAATAATGAAGGCATCAAAATACAGGTAGCAGGACATCGCTTTCATTTCCGAAACCGGTGTCATAGCTTTGAATATCACATGATACTATTACAGGATCTTCGATAGTAAAATAACAGCCAAGTGAAACACATGCTCTAATTTCTCACACACTCTACTACCCTGCAAGAAGGAATTCCCAGCTACTGTTACAGAGTGTGTGTGTGTGTGTGTGTGTGTGTGTGTGTGGACTGTTTGAGGCTAGATTTATTACCAGACTGGACCGGATTCTTACGTCGTTCCTCCAGTATTGATATTTCCTCAGTTGGTATTGAGAATGGCATTTTTACATAAACCTGTCTAGAATTATTAAAAGAAGAGTCAGAAAGACTGGCCTTCTACCAAGTAGGTCTTTCAAGATGTCTGATGGGCTACGATGCATTTATGATGACAGACATTACATCACATTCATTTGGCAGGCGCTTTTAACCTATAACAGCTTACAATTCGAGGAAGCACTCAAGTTTTGGGTTAGTGTGAGATCGTTGCACTAATTAGCTTGTAATGAGACACATATAGTGGCATAGCAGGTGAGCTAATGAACCCCAAATCCTCCATGAAAAACTGCTTACTGTTTTAGTTCATTTTTGTTTTTTGTTTTTTTAAGACATAAATTCATATGTAAACACTGATTTATTGGCTAACAGTAAATTATCCTGAGTCGTAAACCACAACCACAACGCTACACCGCTTAATGAAGGCCTGGTGGAGCTGTGTGAGACGTTCTGGGTCTGAAAGGACTGAGCTGCCATGTGTTGTCTTAGTTTACATCACTGTGGATTAAGAGGTTTGGCAGCAGAACAAGATGGGCGACGGTTTACTACTGAAAAAAATGCAGTACAGCCTATTACGCTTCCAGGGCCTTTTGATATGGAACGTTCCTGAGCCCCGCCTTGCGCTGCTGACCTAGTGGTTAGTAAGTTTCCCCACTTCAGAATGATGTGAATTCTTAGAGGCTTGTTCATTTCCACAGTTATAGCTGTGTTTTTTTAACAGTATGCCGGTTGTGGACGTCATGTTATTTTAGTTGGGCGGGAGCTCGGGAGATAACGAGAGGAAATGGAGTTAAGAGCTTAACACAAACAGCTTGGACAATATAAAGACAAGGACAGAGGACACCCCTACAGGCTACAAGCTGTTTCCCGACGCTTGTTAAAGATGACAAACTTCAGAGTAAGGAGAAAGGAAGGTACAGATATGAAAACTTAACTGATCCTGGAGGAAATTGCTTGATAAAGGCAGAACGGCCCGTACAGGGCTGAGCCCGCGACCTTGAGGTTATTAGCACCACGCTCTAACCAACTGAGCTAACCAGCCTTTGGTTGTGTTGGACATCGACAAAACAGTGAAGAATAAGTGGAGATGGGCTTGGCTAAATGAAATGGGCTAAAATGGCAAGTCATTTAGTTCATGGTGAAAAAAGATGAAAATGGCAGGTTTGTGCTTTTGTGTGGGATCTCAACTAGGGGCCTAGGGGATAATGGACAACACAGCGTTAAAATTTGATGCATGGCCGAGGTGGTATGGGCCTGCGACACGGAGCATTTGGTAAAAAAAAAAAAAGAATTTCTGTCAGATTTTTTTTTGCTTTAATCCATGACGCCCCCCCCCCACTACACCCCACTGCAAGCAACTACATACCTGCCCTATCTGTGCAGCTACCCATTGCAGGGGGACAATTCTGGCTTTTTTGCTGGAGTTGGACACACGCTGCCTTTTATACAGTCGTTACCACTGGACCGAGAACAGTCGAACGCATTCAGTGTCAATCTCATGCCAGACTAAAGTGGCCTATTCAAACAGACCGTTTCGACACTTTAAACAAGATGAATGCAGATCGGAAAGTGCTATCTTTCCTCAATTGCCTGATTGTAGCTCAGACGAAGCCGGAATCAAATCCTTGTTATAGCAATCTTTGCTAGATAGCCTCTTTAATCCTAGGCCTCTTATTTAAAAACCACTAGAGCTCACCACTAAACCAATAATCCAAATCTCCTCTCACTGACATCCATCCCACAGTCACACCGGAGGAAACGGTGCAGGTGAAGAAGGTCAGGAGGGTGCAGACCTGGCTGCCTGTGTCGAGTATCATGGGAGAAGGGGGGGGGGGTCACTGAATTCCTGTCTGTCATGTGAGTGACTGTAACCATGCAACCATGGTGGTGATGTAATATTTACCTTGATTTATCTGATAAGGCATGAATGACAAACACACACACACACACACACACACACACACACACACACCCTCTCTCTCTGCCGTTTATTAAACCTATGTAACAGATGAACCTGGTGTAAGAACCAAGCTCTAATTCCTATGATACAAATCATTCAACAAGTCTTTTTAAGCTGTTCTGAGGTGCCGTGCCATTACTGGCTTTGTGCTGGAATGAAAACACTGAAGCCATTAATGAGTGATGAAATTTCTCTTATTGTTGCATCATTAGATGCTGTGAAGAGGGGGAGGGGACGGAGAGGGAGGGAGAGGGACGGAGAGGGACGGAGAGGGGGAGAGGGACGGAGAGGGGGAGAGGGACGGAGAGAGAGAGAGAGGATGGGGATATTCCCGTAGTGTGAACAGCCTCTCTCTCACACACACTTACACACACACACCCTCGCTCTCTCTCTAACACACACACACACACACACACACAAACATGAACACACACCCTCCCTCTTTCTCTAACACACACACACACAAACATGAACACACACCCCCTATCTCCCCTTCTCTTGCACTCCCTTTTCCTTTTTTGTTGCTCTTTCCCTCCTTTTCTCCATCTCACTTTACTTCCCTTTCATTGCCTCATTTAATCATTCTTTCTCTCTTCCATTCCTTCTCATCTTCTTACTTACACACACCCACTCAGTGTCCCCTCCTCCTTTGTGTGCCCCTCTCACCTCTTTTTTTTTCTTTCTCTCACTTTCCTTCTCCTTCTCTCAATCGTCCCCTTTCTCTTCCCCTCCTTCTCCTTTCTGTCTCTTATGCACACACTTTCCTCTAATGAAGTTTACTCAGAAAGTCTGTAGATGAGGACACATGCTAATACTTGGAGATACTGATGTCCGTACTCTCATCAGGCAGGAGGCTGGATTGGTTGCCAGCAATATCAGCCGTCAGCCTTTGAGTAAAGCACGAAGCCAAAACACCCTTTATCATCTCGGGGCATTTGGTGCGGTGAATCCGAGACTTCTGGACTATGTTGGAATCAGGGAATGCTGCCGGTCACACGACGAAATAGAGCAGTGATCTCCGATAGACAAAGCAGTGGTTGTCCCTGCCTGCGTCCGCGCGTCTGTGTTTTTATAAGGACAGTTTGGATTGGGTACCCTGATTCTGGCTTGGCCTTTTCAACATGCTTTTGGGAGCTGCAGGCTGTTCAACGTCTGACAGCTTGGAATAAAAGTCTGTTTCACAGTACAGACAGTACAGCCCTGCTGTCTCTACCAGCGTAGAGTTTCAGACATCTATTGAATTCCGGTAGTAACTATTTAGTAGTCTCTACCCCCCCACCCCCTCTCTCTGTCTTTCTCTCTCTCTCCCTTTCCTTCTCTCCCTCCGGTCCTCACTCTCTCTCTCCCTGCCATACCCACCAACACTGTTTCTTTCAGGACACACCCCAATCTACTCACCCTTTCCTAACTCCTTCTTTTGCATTGTCTCTCTTGCACCCTTTCTTTTCTCCTTTCTCTTTCCATAGCTCACATTCTCTCAGTCTTTCTTTCCCCCTCCTCTTCTTCACTTCCCCCTTTGCCCCACACCGCTCACTCTTTCTCTCGTCTCTAACTTGCAAACATACAGACATTTTGGGCAGCTGGTGGCCCAGCGGGGACCAGAAAGTCGTGGGTTCGAATCTAAAGACTGCTAGTGGCACCACTGAGGTTCGCTTGAGTAAGATACTGTCCCCACACTCTGCTCCCCAGGCGCCGTGTTCCTGGCTGCCCGCTGCTTCACTTGGTGAATGGATTTAATAGAGAGAAAGAATTTCACACTGTTCACGCTGTGTGCTGTGCTGTGTTCATGTATGACAGAATGGTCACTTTTACTTTACTTCATCATACCATACTGTTATTGTAGTATTCCTTATCTTGATCTCTAAACTGAAAGGATAATCTGCAGTGGTTACAGAAGAGTGAATGTAGTAAACAGAGATTGTGAGAAGACGTGTGGGATGTCTGTGGTTTTTCAGTATAGAGGACTGGGGGAAGTGTGTGTTAGTGATGGGAGCTTCCAAAGAAGAGCCGGTTCTTTTGGCTCCCAAACGGCTCCTAGTTGATTATCACCTGTAGCCTCATAGTTTGGCCTAACTTGGCAAAAATGAAGCCAAACTTCCCATCACTAGTGTATGTATTTATTATAGTCCCCACTAAGTAATATCAGTTACCAGTAACGGTCATAGTGTTAAGTAACGGTCATTTCATCTGTTTATTTCCTTTACTGCCATGGCAGGTCACCATGAAGAAGTGTTACCAACAGAAACATTATTATTGTTGTTAATAGTGTATACAGTGTAAATACAGTCATAAAAGTAACATTTCATTGCTCTATTAAACTAGGGCTGCAACTATTGAATATTTTCGCAATCGAGTATTCTATCGATTTTTTTTCATACTTCTGTGTAAACAACTGTATCAATAGTGTGTTATGCAACATGGAAGGCCTTTTAACATGAGCAAGCAATTGGCAGTTATTCCTCGCAAATAAAGGTATATATTCAGACTCAACACTTTTATTAGATCAAACCTTAAAACCTTTGGCTTACTGGCTCCAGAACTAAGCCCATTTAATGAACGGTGGAACATTTATGATATACTCTTACTTCAAAACCATTCGAGCTCACCACTAAACCAATAAGTAATCCAGATCTCTCACTGACATCCACACCTGTTTATGTCACGCCTGTAATCCATTCCTCAGTTACGCAGGAGGAAACGCGTGCCTGCATTACTACAGACACGTGGGATTGTAAAAAATTTGTTCTGCGCTTGTAAAAATTTGTTCAGAGCACTGAGCAACTTCTGGGTGGAGTTTTTCTATTCACTACTGGGATTGTAGGCCAAAGTCAGGTCCAGGGTCACTGGCCTGCTGAACACAGTGACGTCCCAAACATATTAATGCTATTCATCAAAACCAATGGGAGAATCAATGTGCCATTGGTGTGCTACAGTTCATGATATGGGCAAAAACCACTAAAGTGATTTTACTGCGACAGAATGTGATTGCAATACATTAAAGGGCAGCTGGTGGCCTGGGGGTTAGAGGGTGGCCCTTGTGCTCAGAGGGTTGTAGATTTGAATCCCAGGACTGCTAGTGGCACCGCTGAGGCACTGAGATGAGTTAAAATCTGAGAGAGAGAATTTCACACTCTTCACAATGTGTGCTGTGCTGTGTTCACACATGATTATAAGGGGCCACTTTATATCATCACTTTTCTGGTATTAAAAGACTTTATGTCTGAAATCTGTAAATATGTCTGTAAATATATGTCTGTAAAGTTCTTTTCCTCCTCAAAGTCCAAATATGCAAGCTTAGCTGCAAAAACAGCCCATTTTCAATTCAGTTTTTGTCACAAAACAAAAATCTCATTCAGTCTATTGCAGTTTAGCCCCGCCCATTCATCCTGAGGGTCTAAGGAGTGTTTCAGCTCCCTGTTGCAGAACCAATCACAAAAAGCATGGCAACATAAACATCAGTCTTAAAGGCACGGTAACATAAACAGCCTGTTTAATGCAAAGTAAACAGGCTAGAAAATGGTGTAAGAATGTAAAATCATCACAAACATGATGGGAAAAATGAAATGGGAGGAAAGTGTAGAATATGGGCCCTTTAAAACAAGATCAGCCAATCAGTGTCTTTAATGGTTTAAGATAGATAATTAGACTTTTGTTGGATTTCATGAAGACCTCGATTCATTAGAACACCTAGTAACTCACCTGGAGCTGTGATTGGTCAGGAACACTGATTGGTTCGAGTCTCATTAGAATATCACAGCCTTCTGTGATATCAGTATTGCAGAATCCAATATCGCCATGACGACAGCAGAAGTCATTTACATATTTCTCTTAAAAAAAAGGACAGTAACCTAACAGATCCATGAGAAAATAGGTTGGAAAATGGTCATTAAAATGAACTATAATACTTAATCCATGGGAGGAAGGCTAGTTTAGCTCGAAACACCTTCCTGTGTGGTCAAAAGGTCAAGACACTCTCTACTTTAGTGCTAGAGTCTAACAAGCCTGTATTGAGTGGGATAAACTGCCCACATTCCTCTACATTACTTGAATCCACTTCTAATGTTTGCATGAGCTCTTTTAAACCTCAGGCTGTTTTTGTTACCATGCCTTTAAGATTGAGATATGTAAAGGACCTCTGCTCTGATTGGCTGCCTGTACTGCGACTGGTTGTTTTAAAGTGAAATAGACTGCTGCAGGCTGCATAGGTGGAATTATGTAAATTAACTGATTCTTGTGACATCAGAAACACACTAAACTCAAAACGGGCTGTTTTGTTTGGAAACCTGTTTCATGTCTAAAATTAGAGGGGGATTTGTATTTTGCGCAATATGGGTCTTGTGCTGTGGTTCCCCTGTTGTGTGAAAGTTACTAGCAGCATATTAAGGCATCCTGAAGGCCGCGGCCTTGCTTTGGTGACTCAACACAGCTAGCAGGTGTTAATGGGTGTGGTGATGAGAGGGGAGAAGAACGGTAGAAGAACAAAGACTAAACATTCTCACCCCCCCTTCCTTCTCTCACTCTGAGAGTTTCATCAGTTACACAGGTTTAAACAACAGCAGTGTGTGTGTGTGTGTGTGTTTGTCACATGCATTCAAAGCTGCCTTATCATAATTATCAAGGTAAATTTTACGTCTTCACCATGGTTACATGGTTACAGGAACTCACATGACGGACAGGAATTCAGTGCCCCCCCCGCCTTCTCCCCTGACACTCGACACAGGCCAGCCCTCTTCACCTGCCCCGCTCTCACTGTTCCTCTCTGCTTTGTCCCTCTTTCAATTCAAAGTAGCTTTATTGGCAAGACTGTTTCTCAAACAGTGTTCTCAAAGCAGCATGTAATGTTGAAAGTAATGTAACATCATGTGTGAAACGTTTGGTGATTATAAAGTAATATGACTCATAAAGTAATTAATAGATTCATGACATAGTGAAATACAGACCAGCATAAAGCTGTTACTTGACTAATGAAATAATAAATCACCCAACTCACTCTTTCTCTTTCTCTCATCTCGAACACGCGAACATAGAAACACTTCATCACGCTGTACTGTACTGTGATTATAGTCTTCCGTTTCTTGATCTCTAGCCTAACAGGATAATCTGCACTGATTACAGAAGAGTGAATGTAGTAAACACAGAGTGTGAGAGGATGTGTGGGACGTCCTGCTGTGGTTTGTCAGTGACAGTGAATGTAATCTCGACGTGTGTGTATTTATTTTAGTCCCCACTGAGTAAAAATATCACTGACCAGTGTTCAGTAACAGTGTTCAGGAACAGGGTTTTGTCATCGATCGGTTTCATTAATCGCCATGGCAGACAAAGACTTCAGCATGGCGGGTCACCATGAAGGAAACATTATTCATGTAATTAATAGTGTATACAGTGTTATAAATGTATACATACATCCATACACGCACACACAATGCCAGTAATGGCACGGCACCTCAGAACGGCTTACAAAGACTTTTCAAAGGATGATTTTTATCAGGTTACACAGGTTTAAACAACAGCTGTGTGTGTGTGTGTGTGTGTGTGTGCACATGTGTTTATTCAAAGCTGCCTTATCAGAAATACCAAGTGAATATTACACAGTCACCATGGTTTTATTCACTCATATGAAATCCTTTACCAACTCCTCCCCTCGCTCCCAGTCTAGTGCCTCCCAGGTTCAATCACGAGACACAGTCTCAGTTCAGTCAAACCCAAAACATAACCAACCTGCTCTACAATGGAACACATTCATGGACATAGGAATCTGCGTACACCTTAAAGAAATGGTCGGATCAAAACTCCCATTTTCCCACTTAAACCAGACGTGGTCAAGAAATCTGTGGCATCCAAATGTTGCGTTTTCAGTTTAGAACCAGAGCCACAAAGCTAATGTTGCTAACAAACACAAAAGTCAGTCGACACCCAAACAGCCCTGTTGTTTCCTTCAAAATACACCAGCAAAACCTCTGTCAAAGCTCAAACCTCTTAGGGTGTTAAGGTAGGATTAAGACCTGGAGTGATTAAAACACTCTTATACAGCAGTTACGGAGACAAAAGTGGTATTAATGCACCGTAACAGCTAAAATGGTTTAAAAGAGGAAATGGGAATGAACTACTGTTTGTTTTCACAGACAGATCTGTTAATGTCAATATGAGGAGTGCAGTAATGCACAATAATGTGGTACATTGTTAATATGAGCCTCTCAATTCAATATAAACAGGTATAATAATAATAATAATAATAATTAATGATAATGATAATGCTGATGCTGGTATTACCAGTAGTAGGAGTAAGCATGTAAGTCTGGACCCATTTTCAGTGTTTCCAGGGATGATGCTATTATTATTACTGTAGTTGTTGTTATAATAGAACCCTGTGAATGACTTACAAGCTGTAGGACTAGACCCAGTGCCAAATTTCAGCTATAAAAAGAATCATACCAAAAATAAAACTTAAGAACTGAGCTGAGTAACTGGTTAATCCTGACGGGCCTGAATTATTTGGCACCTTTTTCTTATATCTATATCTGTCCCACAGTGTTACACAAGTTAGTGTTAAGTCATAAAAGTAACATTTCATTGCTGTATTAAACACAAACACACACGTTATACATACACATACAAATGAATGTCATATATAAACAAAGAAACACACACAGGTGCGAGACAGAGACTCACTCTGGGCGGGACGCCAGCCCACCGCAGTGCACAAACATACAAACTGATTATATATGTACAGCTCTGGAAAAGAATAAGGGAGCACTGCAAATGTTCAGTTTATCTTTTATAGGTGCAAGTATTGACCTGAACAGCTTTGCCTTAGTTTTTAAGAACTGCTGACAATATGTCTCTTAATTTTTAATCTTTACAACATCATTTTAATGGAAATTACATAACATCAAAATAAGAGAAATGATGCAGCGTTTACAGAACTTGAATAATTCAAAGAAAACAAATATATATGTTTATGTACACACACACACTGCTCCAAACCCAACTATAAGGCAGAGTTACCCAACTGAAAATGCAGTAATGACTGTAGGCAGTAAGGCAGTAGTTATTATACTACCGGAGTGCTTCAGTCGTCCAGCCTGGTTACAGACCTGAGTTTACAGTGATTAGTCACACAGGGTTACTCCTCTCGGGCCCACACAATCTGTAAACAGTCCTCTGAGGAGCTAAAACCAATTCATCTGCAAGTCTTAATGGACTGTAAAGTGACTGAAATCAGTGTAAGCAAATCAATACAGTGGCTCAGTATCAAGATAACATTCTCGCTCGCTCTCTCTCTCTCTCTCTCTCTCTCGCGCTTTAGAATGGAACACATTCTGTTGCTTCTTTTAGTTTAGAACCAGAGCCGCGAAGCTAATGTTGCTAACAAACACAAAAGTCAATAGACACCCAAACAGCCCTGTTGTTTCCTTCAATATACACCAGCAAAACCTGCAGCAAAAGTGACCATTCTGTCATATTTGAACACACCACAGTGTGAACAGCACAAACTTCTTCCTCTCTATTTAACCCAATTCACCAAGTGAAGCAGAGGGCAGCCAGGAACACGGCGCCCGGGAGCAGTGTGTGGGGAGCATCATCAGAGAACATCCGGTATAAAATATCACCTCAAGGCAAAGCATTTAGGAGTGAACCCGGCGGTCCGAGCCAGAACAGTCCGATCCCAGCGCCAGCGGCACGCCACACTGGA
>JBBPCX010069633.1:0-11219 GCA_037974365.1 Hydrocynus forskahlii | reverse complement strand
GAGAACATGGTTGTTGTTCAATAATAAGATTATTCCTCAAAAATACAACTTGCCTAATAATTCTGCACTCCCTGTATCTGTATCAGTGATGTATATGTGGTTCTGTAATGCTGTATAGTGTTTTTAACTACATATAAGGGTCTCAAGACCACGTCTAGTTTACCAAGCAGACAAATTTTTGTCTAATGCATTTCTACTAGAAACCAGTGGGTCACCAAAAGTTGTCTAAGAGCCAATGGTGCCACCTTCTGGAGAACTTTCAGTCTGCTAAACATGAGTGAGTTACATGGCAGTTCTATAAGGTGCTTTGCATCTAAAAAGCACTTTTCTAACAGTGTTTATGTGCTCATTCAATTGTTGAACACAGGTACAGGCAAATCGCAGAGTGGCTGCTACAATTACTTTAGCTATGCGATGCACACTGGCCCATGTTTACAGAGTACAGTGTTACATAGTACCTATTTAAGATTACATAAAGGGGGATTCCATAGTTATTTAAGGAATCAAGTGGTTAAGATAAACAAAGTTAGATATGAAACGTTTCCTCCTAGAGCAGTTGTTCCCAAACTGGTCATGCCTCTAAACGCCACATACTACTGCACGAAATAATAATGAGTACTCTGCCCAATGCCTGAGGCATTGTTTTATGATAGTCCTGAGAGATGCACTTTGTGTTTTACCAATCTAAAGACTCAGAAGACACACCTAGTGTCAATGGTAATTCTGAATTGTCAACATTTGTGTGGTAGACATTGTGACCCCAGGTTCCATTCACCACCACTGTACAGAAATCCTAGTCTTCTCTGCGACGAACCATTTCATATCAGACCCCTTTGAACGCATCTGTTTACATCTTGGCTACTAAATGATGCAGATTTTTTAATGTGCAGACCTCTCCTTTACCACTTCACTTTGAGTTTAGTGTGAGCTAATGGGATATGAGCTTTAATTGGAGCTCCAGTGCAAATCTAAAGAACCAACCGCCATCCACCAAACACATCCTGACTGATCAGCTGCACTGGAGGGACAGGGACTACTGCGCAAATCTGACGTTTTTGCCAAGTCATCAAGTCATCATTCCCTGGAATGGTCTTCCAGTTAGACTCAGATCAGACCAAACCCATGGAAGAACAATTAGTTGGAACAATTCAAGATGTTTTTTTACCACAAAGTTCCACAGCACTGATTGCAGGACGGCGTCTCGACTCTTACCTTAGCGATCTGCACACACCAGTTGAGCAGCAGCTGGGAGCCAATGTTGTCCTTGTGCTCGTGGACGTAGTCCAGCAGGCAGCCGTGGGGCATGAGCTGAGTCACCAGCTGGATGGTTGGGCTTAGGCACACCCCCAGAAGACGAACCAGGTGGGGGTGCTCCATGCTGGCCATGATCAGGGCCTCCTGGGGAAGACATTCAGAAGCTCAGACCCAAAACAGCTACACATAGCATGAATTTTGCTTCATTTTCTGCTTATCATGATCCAAGTTAACCCCAATTACACATTTAGAGGCACCAGTCCAAGGAACCTCAGTCCAGTTTGGTTTCTCTAGTGTAGAGGGTCTCCTGTTGCTTCCCTTATCTTTCCCCTTCTTTATCGAAGTGGATTATCTCCTATCTAATCTACTCAGAAATCTCTTCTTTAGCCATTTTAGATGCACATGAGAGAAAGGGTGAGGCAGCTGAGGTGTGTGCGTGTGTGTGTGTGTGTGTGTAATTGCTTGTGTGAAAGTTTCTCTTTGAGGAAGAACAAAATATCTCTTTTGGGAGCTTTAGTTGGGAGGACTGAGCTGTAACTGCTGGGGTTTAGGATGAGAAGGATGGCATAGTTGAACGGGCATTGGGGGGCATTAAAGCAAAGAAAAATGAAATATTAAAATATTTAACAAGGCATTGTACGGGAGTTGGAAGCTTTTGTCTTTTAAGCCTATTGTTCTTGTTTCTGACACTGAAAAAGGAATAACTTGTGCTTAAAACAAAAGGTGGTCTCTGACATTTCAATAATACTGGACATGTTTTTATATATAACTGCGGTCCAGAATGGTAATTTTGGAGCTTTTCTCTCTTTCTCTCATTTGCTCTCTTATGGACTACCACTCAAAGGTTTTGGCACATATTGAGGTTTGTACAATACTCTCTTAATATTTACTAACTTTACTAACAAACCCATTTAAAATAGGTTCACCATCTGAGTTCCTTTATAAGGCAGGACATGTAATTTTTTAATTCATTACTACTAACCTGCAAAAAGCCACCTGATATAATTAAAGATATTATGTGGATCACCAAACATGTTAGATATTTAAGGAGCTATTAATTGCTGAAACAGTAAACAAGTGCATTTAAAGTTAAAGGACAGTCACCATACAGCTAGTTAAAAGGAGTCAGACCTGCACTGTTACAGATTTGTATATATTATAAAGGAAACTTGGTTTATTTGACATACTTAAATGTATACTTGTTCACTTCAACAACTTTCCGATGCTTAATAATGATATGTACATCTCATGAAATAAATGAATAAATAAAAACCTGTAGTGTGCAAAAACTTTTGAATGGTAGTGTTTAATCATAAGCCTAAATCAACCATCCTACCAAAATGAATGTAAATGTTTCCATGTATGAAAAACTCCCTCCAGACACACAAATGTCTCTGTTGTGAGAAGTTCCAGTGAATGGGGTACCAAAGACACTGGGATTTATTAGCTATCTTATTCTGTAGTTGCATAATATAGTCTTCAGAGTGAGCTAAGACTCACAGCACCCTCTCACAGGTCCTAAATCAGGCCGAATATCAGCCAGTGGAGGCTGAAGCACGGACATCAGACTGCACAGCTTACGCTCCTAAGATAATCTATCATCCACTTGCTCTACTCTTTCTTCCCTGTGTGTGTGTGTGAGAAAAAGAAAATGTGTGAAAGGTGCCATCAGTCTGGTGAAGATAACATCTCCAGAAAAAAAAAGAATAGAAAAACACCTACACAGAGCAACATTTATCGTAGCCCACACACTCTAAAGAGTGACGTTGATCAGTGTACGGGGGAATCTAGAGATACTTTCTAGGAAGAAATATCAGTGGTTAAGGTAGAGGGGTTCGAGTGCATGTAGATTAGTGCAGCTAATTAATGGGGATTAATCACAGATAAGATAATACAAAAGTTAACAGTAAATTAGTATTCAGTAGTCAAATAGAGCTCAAATGCAAAGTTCAACAGAGAAGTAAAAAGAGGAGCGCTGATTTAGTCTTTCAGAGCTAAAGACACAAAGCAAATAAATCCTCTCCTCTTGATCAGATGTGGGAGAGGAGATGCATATGCTCGTTGAGTAGTACATTCTGTAGTCAGTTCTCTGGCTAATTGAGGTTAATTTCTAAAATACAGCAACAGCAGTGTATACCCAGGAGAAATGTTCAGAAAACTGTTTTTTTCTGCTAACATCATAATATGTACTCTGAATCAGGAAATAGGTTGCCGAAATATAATATTCAGTTAGTTACGATCCTGTATTATAGATGTACATGTATTTTAACCCAAGAGGTATCACTGTCCTAATGCCTGATCAGTCATACAACAGACAGCACATAAAACACACACACACGTGCACACATACACACACACACACACACATGTGCACACACACACACACACACACACGTGCACACACACGTGCGCACACACATGTACACACATGCGCGCGCACTCGCACATGTGCACACACACACACACACACACACACACACACACGTGCACACACACATATATGCACACACGCGCCGCGCGCACTTGCACATGTGTTCACACACACAAACGCACATGTGCACACACACACATAACCCATTATCAGAACACTATACAGAATCACATACTTGACAGTTGTATAATGACTATTCAAACTGCTGTTATTCCGGAGCAGCTGGAAGTGTGTGTGTGTGTGTGTGTGTGTGTGTGTGTGTGTGTGTGTTCACAGTGAATCTGAGCGTGGCGCGGCATTTTGATTGAGGTTTAAATAGAGAAGCAGTGAGAGCTGTCCACTCCCCAGAGGGTTAGAATGATGAAGTGAATGAGAGAGAGAGAAAGAGAGAGAGAGAGAGAGAGACAAAGAGAGAGAGAGAGAGAGAGAGAGAGATGGAAAAAAGAAAGCAACAGAAAAGACAGAAGGAGAAAGAGTGAGAATCAGAGAGAGAAAGAAAGAATACTATCAAGATATGAAGAGAGGGAGGGAGGGAGAATAAAACAGAAAAACAGAGAGAGCAAGAGTAGGAGAGAGACAGAGAGTGAAACAGGGCGAGAGAGAGAGGGAGTGAGTGTCTTCAGGTCACTCCCGTTTGCTGTTCTTTCCTGAGAAAGGAGTGAATTCCTTGGTCCATCCATCAGTGGCGTGGTGTAGACGCCGCTGCCACATTTCCGACAGGGCCTGGCAACTATAGGCATGCAAACTGGGAGGAATTCCCATCAGAGTGGCAAACACTTCGCCTTCTGTGGTTTTGGACACAGTTTCGATGCTTTTAACACGTGGACTAAACCAGTGGTCACCAGCCCTGTTCCTGGAGTCCAACCTTCCTGAGAAGTCTAGTACTGGACATAATCCCTGGATAATAAACAGAAGTCACTGATTGGCTGGACTGGCATGTTAAATGCAGTTTGAAGGTAAACGTGGCTTGATCTCCAGGAGGAGAGCTGGTGACCTCAGTATGGCTGCTTCTACTGTATTTAACATAACTTTTTCCATGTTTGTAGATAACAGTTGTTCATTCAGCATCATAAACCACATGAGAAAGTCTTCTACAGTCTTTAAAGCTTAGATGAGTGTGTGATGATTCAGGCATGCAGTTAACTTCCAAACTCCAAAACTGAACTAAAGAAGCAAACTCCAGACACCAAACATGTCTTGGCTGAAAGAGTAGATTGCGTAAATTTGGAGTTCAGTCCAACTGCTGCTTAGACTTCAGTGATATAAACGATTTTCTGTTTTGTTTTGTGTTCAGTTAAAAAAAAAATCAAATGAAAAATATTGTGCTAGTCCTGACAAGGTTTTCTTTATGGACTAGCTGAACAAGATTCATTTTAGCTTCTGCTGTAGGCAGTGGGTGCATAAAGACATCTGCCTGTGTCTCCGTTGGCACAACAAAAGACTGTAAGATTTTGGACTACAACACAAGACTATGTGAGGATTTCCAAAAGTTCAAGATCAATAATGGCCAGTAACTTTCTATGAGGGAGGTTTTAGATGCTTAATGATGCCTGGTTCCGTTCCCAACAACTGTTTCTCTAGAATGCAAGATTAAAACCACTTTGAATGAATGGTGGAACTCTATTTCAAAGTCGTACAAATATGTAAAGTATAGCAGATCACATGTACTGTCACGTCAATACATTCAAAAACACGGATTCTCCCAGGCTAACGAATACACTCATATCGACTAAAGGCTCTCTTTAACCAGTCAGAAACAGGCAAGGCTGTAAATGAGTGTCTTGGCAGCATTTCGTGGCAGTTGCATCATCTCTGAGTGAACACAGTCATTTTGGGTTATATATTTTTCCTTTTGAACTGAATGGAGCTGAATGGGATCCGACTGAAGCAGTGTGAGGCGGTGTGAACGCCACAGGCCTACAGATTTCACTTCACTCACATCCATAAACTCCACATTGGCTTTAGGGCCTGTCGCCTCATTCAGGATCTTAATGGCCACCGGGATCTTCACCGTCTCACCTTCAGGCACCCAGATGCCCTGAGAGAGATAGAGAGAGATAGAGAGAGATAGAGAGAGAGATAGATAGAGAGAGAGAGAGAGAGAGAGAGAGAGAGAGAGAGATTGTTTTTTTACTTTGCAGCTTTAAAAGTAAAAAACCAATGTGTAGCTGAACGCTGTGTTTTCACAAAAGGATTACAAGCACAAGAATCAGTTTTCACAATAAATAAATCATATACAGTACTGTGCAAAAGTCTTGGGTGCCTATGTAAATTTTTAAAAAATAAAATGTCTTTCTGCCAGCAAAGTGAACATTATAATAAACACAAATGAACAAGAAAGCAGTAAAAGTATCAGGATTAGTTCTGTGTGTAAAAGTAGATGATATTGTGTGAGCTGGTTCGGTTCCAGATTCCTCCTCGGTTCCTCCAGCCATTGTTTGGATTTGTGAAGCTCCATCAGCAGCTCCTGATTTAATTTAATGAAGGACTGATCGAGTCCAACCAGGTTTCTGAAACTACAAGTAATACTGGACTTCCACAAGGAACACATTGGCATTCATTTTATTTAGTGCATTTAATAATATTACTGTGAAAACACTGCTCTTCTAAGCAATGTTTAAATATCATTAAAGCATGTACCTAACACTTTTACACAGTGCTGTATATGGAGGAATCTGATCCAAGATGAGTCCCCCTACTGACTGTTTTGTGAACACCATACGGTGGTAATGGATGCCTGTAGTAATGAAGCTTTTAACATTTTTGAAACAACACCACATGTGGATCTGTACATGGTTCGGACATATTTCTACAGAAACAATCTAAGTGACTTCTAATGTTTGTTAGCATTAGCATCATAGCTCTGGTTCTAAACTGAAGAACATCTGAACCCCAAACATCTCTGGGATGATCGACTACATCAGCCTATGTGGAAACATGGGTTGAGGAGATCATGTGCCAAACGATTCCTTTAACGGCTTGTTCATGATATCTCTTGTTGTATCCATACTGTTGCTTGCCATCCTCTTTCTGTTTCACCTTCTCCAGATCCAAGCACATCTGTTACGCCCAATGAGTTGGTTTTTGTCATCATATGTCCAAAATAAGAGCTTCAGTTTCTTATCTGATGCCAAGATTATTTATTTTCTTTATTTGCCATCCAAGGTGCTCCAGGTCAGTTTTCTTTCCCATCCTTAAAGAACCACAGTCAAGACCTCAGCATGAGTAATTCTGATCTTTGCAGAGACATTTAATTACATTAGAGCATCTTTTCAAGATCCTTCATCCTCGCTCTGCCATCCCGTGCCAGATTTCTTGACCGCTGGATCATTTATTGGTAATAATTGTAGGCAAAAGAGGACAAAACCTGTCCCTTTCATCTTCCATCTGTGGTAAAGTCGGTGGTCTCTATTGTTGTCATAATCTTTGAAGTCCCATCTTTTGATTCTTTTCTGATCTTTCCTTGAAGGGTCGTTCAGGTCCTCCTGATATGAATGTCATGTCACCTGCATATCAAAGGTTATTGAGGTTTCTTCCACCAGTCTTACATTTCTGGCATTTATCAGATGCTTTTATCCAAAGCGACTTCCATTCCCTAACTACAGGGGGCAGCCTCCCTGGAGCAACTTGGGGTTAAGGGTCTTGCTCAGGAGCCCAGTGGTGGTGTGCTGAAGGTAGGATTCGAGACCTATTGGTCCAGAGGCAAGTATAACACCTAAAACATCTTCCTTCTTTCATTATACAGTACTGTGCAAAAGTGTAGCGCAAACTGTTTAAAGCCATTGAGCTGAACAGTGAGGGACCTTCTGCCAGCAATTTACACAATTTAACATTAGAGTAGCTGCAAACAAACAAGAAAGCATTAAATAATATCATTTCTTTTGTGTGTAAAAAGTAATTATAGTTTTGTGAGCTGTTCAGAAGGACACAGGTTCAGTTCCAAATTTCACCTCCAGCCTTTGCCTGGATTTGTGAAACTCAATCAGCAGTTCCTGATTTCATCTAATGAAGTATCGATTGAGCTGAATCAGGTATTTGAGGTATTTCATGAGAACTAGAATTTAAAACTGGGCTTGCATGAGGAGGGGTCTGGGAATTATTACTTAAACGCATAGACAGGCATAAAACCACTACTTATGGTATTGATATGATTTATATGCATTCTCATATTAGCTTTTAAAACAGAAACTACTCAGCTAAACAGGCTTTAAATGTAATTTTCTCAGCTGTCTAAGACTTTTGCATACTATTTGTCCATCATACAGGTTAAACACGTATTGGGATAATGGACAGCCTTGTCTAACTCCTTTGTTAATTGATTTGTCCATTTTGGTGTCATGACTGTAGGATTAGATGCTGGTATTCAGGTTTTCCTGAAGATGTTCCATTTCTCTTTCTCTTTTTCAATTATCCAGAGTAAATCAATGATGGTCTCTCTTGTTGGACACCTGTTAATCCCGTTTTCAAGTCTGGCAGCTCTCTCTCAGTGTACGGCTCTAGTCTGCTTTGAATGATCTTGAGCATAAATTTCCTGGTGTAGTTTTTCATTCTAGTCCATGTAAGCCTGTATTAAGGGATTAAAGAACTTGCCAACCTTCAGACTTGCTTGCAAAAGGTAAACGTTTATCTTTAAAAGACAATCTATAAGGGACGTTCTACAAAATGTTTTATGTCAAATGAATGATTACCTTGTAGACTGTACCAAAAGCTCCAGCCCCCAGGATCTTCACCCTCTTTAGCTCTGTCTCCTTCAGGATCCGCAGCTGAGCCTGGTTAGGGGCTGTTCCACTCGGGGTGAGTGGCTCCACCAGCTAAGACAGACAGACAGACAGAAACTAATTAATATAAGAGAAAACTGCACAGCTGCAACAACAGCACAAAGTAAGTTTGTAACCTAACCTTGTGTATATACATACACACACACACACACACACACACACACACACATATATATATATATATATTAGGGCATTAACAGAAAAGCCGATTTGTCGATGTGTAGAGGCACAAGTCGACGCCCTCTGAGAGAATTCGACAGTCGTGTGTTTTTTTCCTCTCTCTGTGCCCGCTTGTGTACGCAATGCCGTCTCTGCCTCTGATTGGCTTATGCTGACATGCATTCTTTGACTTAACCAATTATAATAGTCCCTTCATAAAAAGGGCAGTACCGTTGGTGCAAGTAAATAAGTATAAGTTTAAGTAAACAAATGTAAGTAAATAAGTACTTTTGCCAGTACTATATGTGTGTGTGTGCCTGTGTGTATGTTGCATTGCCCTGTGTGCTTGCTTGTATATATATTAGTCGAATTCACGGCACATTGTTAAATTAACAATGACCTTTAATTAAAATATGGACACACAAATTTGTCCCAGTAATGACATCATGGCATAAATTTATAAAGCACTTGTGGTGTCACTAATGAATTCTGCAAATGTAAAATCGCTCTGCTGACGTCAGAAGTCTGTCTGAGAAGCTGCGCAAATGAACAACCTGGAGCCATTTACTAATGTGAACTGACCAGAATTTGCAGAGGAGAAGATGAAGGAGGAATTACTCGGGCCAGATGTGGAACAGATGGTCACATTTCCTTTAGTTCATCCGCAGACCTTTAGGTAGTTTTAATGGTGTTTCTTTTCTTCATTGTGATTTTTGGTCTTTCAGCAGATGGTACTCTGCTCCTCTATCAGAGAAGATTTTTCCTGTTCTGCTCTGTCAGACACTGTTTGAAACAGGCTCTGAGTGGACTGGCGTTTTGGTGACGCCATGGTTTAAATTACAGAACTTGCTGGTGACGTCATTTAAAAGGAAGTAACGTTAAATCAGGCTCAGACTAAAGCAGGACCACATTCAAATAACGCACAGGCTGTAAGTAGTTGCTCTGGTTTGAGCCTGATTAAATGTTAATGGTGCAAACACAAACACAAAAATACATATTTACACCTGTGTTTTGTAGTTTTGTATTCAAAGTATATTCATCAGTGACATTGTGGTGCTTTTTTGACTGATTTAAATTGATTCATATATAGGCTTCTAAAGAGAGTATCAATTTACACTAAAAAACATATGATTGTGCATATCAGCATATATAAATATCTTTACTCTTTCACCCTAATATGTGTTTGCACAAAAAGCATTTCACTCACATGCACTGTACCTGTGTACCAGCAACATGTGATTTGATAATAAAAGTGACATGATTTAATTTGAATTAGGCAAATAAACATTTCCCAGCATATTGTAATCTATCATATGCACACTACAGTATTCAACTGCTTTTTGTTAGTTTAAACAAGGAATGTCATCGATGACTAATTACTGAATACCAAACTATGAAACAGAGGTGTAAATATGGATTATTTGTGTGTTTGCAGCATCAAACCAGAGTGAGTTTGCTACTTATGGTCTACTGTGGTGCTTTTTGGTTGATGTGAATAAAAATAAATAAACTGCTGAAGACAGTATCAGTGAAGTAATTCAGGTTTTCTGACTCTGATTCTGATTCTCATTCTGAATCAGTGACAAAAGGCCTTTTGTCTGACAAATGTGAACAAGGACGAGGACGAGGCGGAACCTGTTGTAAAAATGTAAAACTACTGAGAGAACTGCTGCTCTATATTTGGCCGTTAAGCAAAGCTTCTTTCAATCCGTCCGACGACATGAATCAGAAGAGGACGAGCTATCTAGGAAAAGTCAAATTAACCGCAGGGTGTGCAGTGGACTACACATTTCATGTAATTAATTAGGTCTTTCTTCGCCGTACTGCGACGCTGCTACGCGTATTAGAATGGACAAAGTGCCTCAAAAGAATGACAAAAGCCCGAGGCTATCAAAGCCGAGTTGAAATATGAGAGTGAGGCAGAGATAAGAGCCAGGCAGAATGAGAAGTTTCAGACGGTAGGAGTCGGAGAAAGAAGAGGAAAAAAGGGAAAGCTTGAGCTGATAAAAACCCAGCGAGAGTGTGGAAACAGGCACAGGAGGGCAGGGCAGGACTCATTGTTCTACTGTTATTGGAAAGGAAAGAGGAAAACGAGAGGTGGGGGAAATGAGGAGGAGGAAAGGAGGAAGACAAAGAGCAAAAATCAAACAAAAAAAACGATAATAAAAAAAACTTCAAAAAGAAGAAGAATGAGAAGAAAAGAAGAAATAAGAGAAGCAAAGGGACGGGGCAAACAGGTAAAGAGGGCGAGACTGGGAAAGAAGGGGAGGGAGAGAGACAGAGAGAGAAAGAAAGAAGGAAGAGAGAGGGAGAGAAGGAGAGAAAGAGACAGAGAGAGGGGGGAGAGGGAGAGAGGGAAAGAGAGAGAGATGGGGAGAGGGAGAAAAGGAGAGAGAGAGAGCAAGAGAGTGAGAGGGGGAGAGAGAGAGAGGGAAAGAGAGAGAGAGGGGGAGAGGGAGAGAAGGAGAGAGAGAGAGAGGGAAAGAAAGACAGAGGGAGAGAGAGAGAGGGAGAGAGAGAGAGGGGGAGAGGGAGAGAGGGGGAGAGGGAGAGAAGGAGAGCGAGAGTGTGAAAGAGAGAGAGAGGGAGAGAGAGAG
>JBBPCX010069632.1:0-11219 GCA_037974365.1 Hydrocynus forskahlii | reverse complement strand
TGCCCACAAGGTCCCCCTGCTCAAGAAGGCACATGTACAGACAATCTCAAGTTTGCCAGTGAATATCTAAATGATTCGTAGAAGGCTCAGGAGAAAGTGCTGTGGTCAGATGAGACCAAAATTGATCATCAACTCGACCCGCTGTGTTAAGAGGAAGAGAACTGCTGAGTATGACCCGAAGAACACCATCCCACTGTCAGGCATGGAGGTGGAAACATGGGGGATGTTTTTCTTCTAAGGGTACAGGATGACTTCACCGCATTGAGGGGCCAGTTGATGGGGCCATGTACCATAAAATCTTGGACTAGAATCTCTTTCCCTCAGCCATAACACTGAAGATGGGATGTGGATGGGTGGATTATGTCCGCTGTCATGAAAGGCTTACATAAGTATGATGTAGCCTCATAGACGGTGCCCATCTATAAAATGTTACAGAAGTCTTAAAAGCACCATCACAAACAGCTTAATTGTGTAGAAAGTAACTTAACAAAAGTGCCCAGCATCTTTGTCTTTTTCTTTCCCCATGACTACTGAAACAGTGGGTGTGAGGCAGCTTTTTCATCCAGCACTTTTCAAAGCACTGAGATGATACCCCACCACTGTGTGAGTAAGACTAGGCTTCTTGCATTAGAAAATGAACTCCTGACTAAATGGACCATTGGCCTATTGGCATGGCCAGCCAGAAAGCTGAACTGAAAGAAAGAACGTGTGAGTCTGAAAAAACCTGTCGCTGCTCACTAATGTGGGAACTATCCATTACTGCGATACACAGACTCATAGTTATCCATTTGGTCACAATATAAGTTTCTACACTATGTGAGGTAGCTGTAAAGTAACAGAGCTACTTATCTGGGAAGAACTCAGTGAATCCTGCAAAGTGAAAACAAACTGCCCATGAAAAAGTTTTTGTGACATTATTCCATTATACTTTTGAATTAGTCTATATGTAACTAGATGCATGTGCTGTGAGAAAAGGCGAAATGTGATTCCGTGGTTGCTACAAAACCAGAGTTTGGAGATGCCCAAACATTCATGGGCTGATTAGACACAGCATTCATGGGCTGATTATTTTTAATCAAACCACAACCAACCATCACACACATCTTTTTAGATAGTTAACCTGAGCTTATTGTCTTGAACGTGCAGTGTGTTTCGCTACGCATTTTTTATTTTGTTTGTGTTTCCGCTTTTTTCACTTTCTGGCATCTTTACTCTGCGACACACATTCTAAAGGGGACTCGACCATCCTCTCTCTTAGTATATTACAGAGCTGACTTGCCCACAAAAAAAACAAAGAAATTATTGGAAATTTTAATATTGGAACCATTTCAGTATTTTAAAAATTGTAGGAGGAGAAGAGCCTTGCATCTTTCTCTCTTACAAAAACTGCCTGCATGTCCTGTCTCCGTCTCCAAGATACCATTAAACAATTTGGTCAAAAACTCGACTGCATCTCTCCTAAACACCTCCAAGTCTCCACAGGTATGTCATCTGGACCAACAGCCTTTCTATTGTGCATCCTCTTCATAGCTGTCCTTACTCCCTTTTTGCAAATCCTCTGCATGTCCTGATTCACTATCTCCAAATCCTCCAGCCTTCTCTCTTGCACGTTCTCCTCATTTATTAGTCCCTCAAAGTACTTCCATCTGCTCAACACACTCTCCCTGCCTGTGAGTACACTTCCATTGTTATCTTTTACCAGCATAACCTGCTGCACATCTTTCCCAGCTCAGTCCCTCTGCCTATCCAATCTATACATCTCCTTTACTCCCTCCTTTGTGTCAGTTTGTGGGCTGATTATTTTTCATTAAACCACAACAAACAGTGACTCATGTCTTTTTTATATAACTGTCCTGAGCTTTAGTGTCTTGAAGTCTGTTTATGAGTCTGCTGTATGTGTTGCTCAGCGTTTGTTTCTTCACGTTTGGGTTTTTAATCTGTGTGCCCATTCCCGACCTCCTTATCTGTGACGTCTCATACTCTCAGTCCAACACTCATTTATAAGGTGACTCAGCCATTCTCTCTCTCTCTCTCTCTCTCTCTCTCTCCATATATGAAAGACCTCTTGACAGTTTTTAAAAAATGATCAATACTCATCCCCTCATCAACCGATCACAAAGTGCACAACTACAGATAACAACTGACTAATGATGAAAGTGAGTTTTAGTTAGTAGGTACTATAAACAATGGCCGAGAGTTTTAGTTGAAACTCAAATTTTGGTTCAAACCTGAATAAATATCTGTCTGTCCCGATGTGAGAAGCCAGATTTGTGTTTGTCAGATATTTCACCCTCATGGCCCATTTGTCTTTTCAGTCAGAAAGTGACCATCAGTTCCCTCTATTGCTGCTAGTAAGCTTTCACTCAGATTTCCCTCCCGCTCTCTCTTCCCCACTCTCTCTCACTTTCTCTCAATCATTCCCACTCTTTTCTGTCCATCGTACTCCCCCTGCTTCATTCCTGTGGCTTTTTGACATGCTGATGGATTCACTAAACCGGTTCAATCACTGCAAAAATAATACTTATAAAAGTATTGACAGCTGGAAAATGGAGGCTGTGACAACCTAGAAAATAATTTGTACACTTGCACTCAGGAATAATTTTTGTGCTGACATCATAGAATATGACTTTACATAACATGAACTCCAAATAGGTCTTGATGGCATCATTTTTAGAAGAAATCTTTGTGAGTTGTCTAGTGTGTATTCAATTCATCCAAGCCACTTTTAGTCTACCATCATAAATACAAGAAGGAAGCACAAATCAATCTTTTCCCAAAATAAAGCCTCTGGTTAGGAGTTTCGGAATTGGAAATGTCGGATGTAGTGAGCTGTCTCAACAAAAAAGGCTGCTTGGTAATAACAGTTGTAAAAAGTGGTATACAAATACATTTTGTCTGACTTATGCTCAACATTATCTTATGCTCAGCATTATCTTATACTCAACATTATCTTGCTATGCATGTTTATACAAATCTGACAGCAAGTGGACAATTGCACATAACATTTTCTTACTATCTGCTAGAAAGGACAGAGAAGTGGACAAACTCCCCTTGTTGACCGCCTGTGTTTTGGCCTACATTGACCCACATGAAACAGAACACCACACCAGGCACTGATCTGGCATATTTACAGTGCACTACGTGGCAGTTGCTTGGCAAAGCAACGTCAAACAGAGGGATTGTAATATGTTTCCTCTGATGTGCTAAAATATTGTACAGCTAGTTACGTATTCTAATTTACCATCAGTCCATGGAACTCTCTGCCCTGTATGTTTAGTTGTTGCTGTGTTTTCATGTTGATCTCATTATGAACATATGAAACTATTTATAGTTAGAAAACTAGTACATTTCAACTTGTTTCCTAGAAAGATGATGTCTGTGTATCAGGTGATATTACTGTAGTGTAATGACCTGAACATACTGCTGTGCAATTCAGCTTTTAAATTTGTTTCTCTCTCTCTCTCCTCTCTTTTTCTCTCTCTCCACAGTCTCAAGCCAAACAGCCCACCACTCCCACCCCAGCAGCGCCGGTCTCCACTGTGAAGCCTGCAGAATATGAGGTACCATTCATGCTTCAGTCCTGTTCGTCTTTACTTCACTTTTCTCCACTCTTTCACTCTTGCATATCCCTTCTACCTCATGAACCAGGTTATTCTGTTTCTTCTCCTGTTTATACCATCTCTCTCAGATCTTGTTCTGTCTTTAGGTATTTCCTAGGTTTGAGTTGCCACCCTATGTGATCAGCATTGTTCTCTTTCCTGTTCTCTTTCCTTTTCTTCCTTGTTTTTTTTTCTTTTTTTAAAGGAACCCCACCTCTAGAATATATTGGAAAATGTCATATATATATATATATATATATATGTGTGTGTGTGTGTGTGTGTGTGTGTGTGTGTGTGGGTGTGTGTGTGTGTGTGTGTGTGTGTGTGTGTGTGAGTACAGTGGCTTGTGTTTGGCAGCAGATTAGGGAGTGTGAGGGAACGAGTGAGTCATCACCGGGCTCATCTCTCTGACCTACACACACTTTATAAACTGAGTAAACACGGCAGAGGATCTGTAGTAAAAGCCTTTAGCATCTCATTGGAAAACATCAAAAGGGCAACTACAGACATTCCGTCTTTTTAATGCCACTTTTACTCCAATGGTGCATAGTGAATACAGAAAATGTGCAAAACTTTGGGCACCCCTGGGCAAATGACATGCCTTTTTGAGTTTTGAAGGGAAAATAAGTACACATCCTCTACTTCTGCACACTTTAATGTACAATTATTGTTTCTATGCAGAATTTAATTGACTGGACCATAAATCCATCAATAATTTGTGTGCAAATGTTATGTCTCATGTAATATGTTATGTTTAAGTCAACTCTGCAAATAATTAGATATAATAGAGAATCAAAATTTCATATTTAAGGTTATTATTCTGTAGAGCATGTGTGTGTAAGTGTGTGTGTCTGTGTGAGAGAGACTATATGTCATGGTTATTGCTAGGTTTCATTACAAAGGTTTGATTATTAAATACAGCAATAATTGATAAGGAATTAGTTGGTAATTAATGAATTAGTTAGTAATTATGAATTAGTTAGTAATATTAAAATAGTCACACTTTATTTTGATGGCTCCTATAGAAAAACTACAAATATTGCAAATAATGTGAAGCTGATTACCAGCATTTGAGTCAAAGTTGGGATTAGAGCCGGGGTCCTGTATTACAAAGCAAAAATCTATGTGTGCAAATGTATAGAGAATAAATAATAGAGAATAAAAGTGTCATATTTAAGTAGTTTTTCTGTAGAGCATGTGTGTGTGTGTGTGTGTGAGACTATACTTTTTATCACCATTATGTGCGATGATTTTATATTCTGATTAATTTTGGGATTTGTTTTTATACTTTCCTGTGTTTATCATGGTTATTGCTAGGTTTCATTATAAAGGTTTGATGATAAAGACAGCAGGGGCCCGTGTCGACGTTAACAGGCTGTTAGAAAAATGAAACTCAGATGGCAATGACAGACTCTTTATTTTATATAGCCATGTCGCATCATTTATAAAAATAACAAATAAAGTCATTAACCCCCGAGCTATACCTCACTGGCCCCACTTTGGGAACCATGCTCATAGAGGATACACAACATAAGAAAATCAACAAAACATATTTATTTAACCGCGGGGTGTTCCAACTTTTGCTCTCAAGTGTAAAAGCGTTTGACTGTAACCCGGCGTTCAGCAGAGCAAGCAGACAGACAGCCTCATTACTGTTTTGCTTATTTTAATGACAGTTTACGCTTTAACTCAAGGCCTATCATTTCGCATACGATGTAGAAATGGGTGTTACAGCAGAAGCATGGAGGAGTAACATGCTCGCTCGCGTAAAACACCCACACCCATGCATGCCACTGTCAGACGCACGCACACACACCATGCAGAGCACTGCATCCTGGAGATGATCCTGCAGATGACAGAGTTGGTTCTGGCACGCCAAGCCTGAGGCGACACATCCGCTTTTAGGACAAGGGCTACATTTCACTCGTAACCCTTTACCCAGCTCGACACGGGGAGTCTTGCTGTTGCACAAATTCTTTTTCTTGCTTCTCCACTGTTTCCTAATTCTTGTTATTCTTTGCGATTGCCTAAGATACAGAGATACTTTGTACCAGTGACATAACCGGGACTTATGGTTCAGTAATTGCTGTATTGCTGCTGCCATAGCAAGACCTTTCATATTGGTCCATTCAGCCAGAATAATCATTCAAAGTTAGCTCAACTTATAGTCAGAACACAACTTTAAAAATCTGATATAAATTCGCAGTGGAAATAGTGCAGTGTGATCCTTAAACAAGACATACAGGTCCAGCTTCTTGCCAAAGGAGCTGACACATAAAATGTTACTGAGATTGTTATTTATAAAGCATATTGAGAAAGTGAGTGGTGCTTTGTGCAGTTATTAGCTGCCCTTCTCTGAATATTGTTGTGGTGGTGGAGATTCCGTTTAATCGTTGTTATGAACCTGATTTATTTTTTCATATAAAGTTTTTAGCTGTTTTAACGTGTTATTGCCCCAGTGGTAAAAAGGAGAAGATTCTGGATTTGATCCCCAGCCAGGATCCTTCCTTTGCAGGGTTTGCATGTTCTCCCCCGTGTCCCTTGTGGGTCTTCTCCAAAGACATGCATGTCAGGTTTACTGAACATGCAAATTTTTCCCTAGATGCAAGTGTGTGTGTGTATGTGTGTGTGTGTGTGTGTGTGTGTTTCTCTGCCTTTTGCACTGTGACCACTAGAATAGGCTTCAGCACTTCTCCCTGACCCCGGTTAGGACAAATGGCTCAGGCAGTGAATGTTATTCCCAAAGATCCATTTGATCTGTTTTTGTATTCCACCCATGGAGGCGTTCTGTGATTCAGTGAAATAGTTCATCCTGTAAGGTTGTGTAAGATATACTGTTAGTTTTGTAGTTGTAATGACTGTACCAGTGCAGCACCCACTGTAATCTGATGTTAATTTCAGTTCAGTTCAAGGTGTGAGTGATAAAGAGAACTATGCTGCTGTGAAAAATGGTATGATAGTTCTCTTAGCTATGTGGCTGGAAGCTAGATGGATCTGTTGCGCAGGAAAACCTGTACTAATGCAGTAACCAGCTGTGAGCTGTATTCAGAAAAACACTAAAGCATAGAATACTGTAATTAAAACATGAAAAACAGTGAAATACTGCAGAAACTGCTGCCACTAAAGTATTGTACTTTTACGGTATTTTTTACAGTGTAAACAATACACATTATAAAACTATTTGATACTATAGACTGTAACCTCTTGATGCCAGAGCCAATACTGAGTTACCTGTACCAGCAGTATGTCCAAGAATCACTGTAAAACATGGTGTGTCATTTTAACTCACACTGTACACAAATGAGTACACAGAGGAGAATCCTGCATTCTTACATTCTGTGAACTCATTAAGTTCAAACATAGTACAAAATGTATGAATGAAAAAATTTAACTTAATTGCGAATAAAATAATCAGTCTACATAAGAACTGTAGGACACTAATTTGTTTAAACTGGTACTTGACGACTAGATCTTCATCATCATCAGCTGCGAATCATTTTAAACTTGCATAAAATAATTGTCGAAATGAACTAATTCATGTTCCTATTCTACACTCTTGACTCAAGGCTTTTCATATTATTATATTTTTCTACTTTAAAACGTTAGGAAATGGTACAAAAATGCATCTTTATCACCAGGTAAGTTGCATAATCAAACCTTCAAAATCCATGTTTGTACCTCAAGGGGCTAAAGTTTGCCTGATTCTTTTACTGACTGTGTCGGACTGTGCTGGACTGCCTAAAATTAACATTTTAATCCAACATTGTTATGCATGATTTAAGTTAGATTTTCATAGTGCATTCTAAAATGTTTACGCAATGTAAAGAGAGGCTGGCATTTCCAAATGGAAAAGAAAAGGTGTGGTAATACCTTATTTTGATGGTTCACTATAGATGCTTAGTAGATGCTCATCTTGTCTAAAACCAACACTTTACTAAATGTCTATTAAGTGTAACTGAACTTTAAGTTTACTATATAAGATTCTATCTATCAGATCTAACCATAGCCCTAAACCTGACTTTAACTTTAACCCAAACCGTAAATCTATTCCTAATCTTAAACCCAAACTAATACTAATAATCTGTTGCTTTTCTATTGATAAACGATAAAGCTATTGATAGATGATCTATAGGGACCATCAAAGTAAAGTGTGATCCAAGGTTTTGACGTGACAATTTCAATGAGTTATTCAGTAACTGTGAAACTGGTGTGTAAGTTATACATTTAAGAGAGAGAGGAAGAAGTGTGAACCCACATACAGGTTCCTTAGGAGGTAATGGGCTGCTTGTTTGAAAATTACCTTGACTGAATAAAATGACATTGCCATTTTCTTGCCTGCTCGCTGTGCTGCGTCTCTTTGTTGGCGCTCTAATGTTAGCTAAGGTCTAAAGTGTGGTATTAAGTTAACTGCTCATGAGTGATGGGTGTTAAATTGCAGCATAAGCGATTCTGTAAAGACTGAGGGGGGCTGCTTGCCTGGCTGCTGTGGGCTGTGATTGAGCCGCTACTGCTTGTAGTTACGCTACAGGTTTGCATAACATTGACCGCCTATGCTTTTCTCTGAAGCTCCTCATGAGAGTAATAAATGACAGTGAGGAAGGGATGGATCATTTGTAGCGAAACGGCATGCTGAAAAACCGGCTCCTTCTGTAGAGGAATGGCAAATTAAACTCGGACACTTTTGTCATTGTCATGATCCATTGTTAGACTTTGCAATCTCACTGCTGAAACAGTGAGTCACCGGCTTTTGGTGGTTTGATGTGAAATTCCAAAATTTAATCCCCACAGCCATCCATTCTGACGATAAGCCTGGGTTCCCCAGAGCGAGGTGCCCTGCTGTTTGCCTGTAGAGGGCTTTGAGGCTTTTGGCTTGCTCATTGTTTCTCAGAAGTAACAGCGCATGTCCTCTCTACTGAAAGTTTTCCAAACGTACCAGGCAGTAGATTAATGTGACGAGAAAAGGCCTGCAGTGCAGAGGCCATAAAAGCCATGCAGTGCTTTGAAAATGAAAGTACACACTGCCTATGGAACATTTCCTATCGACATTAACCATATAAGAATGTAGTATACTACACTAAACCAGCAGTTTATTGTTCTCTCCTGCTCTTTCCACCCCTTTCTCTCATTAATATACAGCACCTTGTTTGAGTGCTTTAAAAACACTCTTGCTTTTCAGACAGTTATGAGTCACCAGTGTGTCGTTTTTAACTCACTGACACTAAAGGAGCTTTTATGGTTGTTGTAAAAGCCAGCAACACGTGAAAGTAGAAACCATGAATTGTTATTTTAATTGCTACAGTGACGGTGGTTTGTCAGCATGGTTTGGCCTATTGAACTTTGGTAAAAGAGCTAGACATAAAAAAAACAAAAAAAGATTTGTCAGATCCAGTCACCCCAATTTGGACACCTAACCCTTATGATAAACTTTAATGAAGTTCTTTAGGTTACTTCATGATGTTTAATGATATTGGTTTCAGAGAAAAACACTTTTAACGTCAGGCTGATGGTTGACTAATTGTGTAGAAGGCCTGAGAAGGCCTCCAGTCAAACTGCACTGAAGGTTCTGAGGTGGTTTATCTTGCACTGGCGTGGGATTGTGAAGAGTGAAAATGTGTTTTGGAATCTAGTAGTCTAGTAGTCTAAAATGAAACTGTTCCAATGGTTCTAATCTCACACAAGCAGCTGGATGAGAGAATGCTTTGGGAGCTGGTTTAAAACAAAGACTACTTGGTAAGGCATACTGTTCCAAAATTAGGGAGTTAGGGTTAGAGGGTTGTCTCTGCAATCAGAAGGTTGTGGGTTTGAATCCCAGGACTGCCAGTGGCACAACTGAGGTTCCCTTGAGCAAGGTACCGTCCCCACACACTGCTCCCTGGGCGCTGTGTTGCTGGCTGGCCACTGCTTCACCTGGTGAATGGGTTAAATACAGAGAAAGAGTTTCACACTGTGTGCTGTGCTGTGGTCTGTTCATGCGTGACAAAACTGGACAATTTACACTTTAATGCATTCATAAGTTACGGTACAAATGTCTGAATACTCTCTGAGGTCACTGCCAGCCTTCATGACACATTTCTACTTAATTTAGCACTGTTAATTTTATGGGGCTGTCACAAGATATGTTCTAACGTCAGCAAGTCTAGAATTGTGTGCAAATCTCAAAGTTTTAGTGAAATATTATCTTTTACATAAAAATGTGAAAGCTTTCAGGAAATAAAGTGCTTAGATGTAAAGTGTCCATTTGTCATATGTGAACACACCTCTGCACAGCACACAGTGTGAATGGCATGAAATTCGTCTCTGCATTTAACCCATTCACGAAGTAAAGCAGAGTGCAGCCACTCAAGGGTACCTCAGTGGTGCCACTGGCAGTCCATGGATTCAAGCCCACAACCTTCCGATCACAGGGGCAACTCCCCAACCACCAGACCACCAGTTCATTTTTCATGTGAGATGTTGCATCTTCATCACTCCTTTATGCCGAATTGCACTTCATGACACACTTTCAGGAGATTAAACTAGGTTCCTTATGCATTATATTCATACTTATATAACTGTAGAGTCAGTGTTTTTTGTTTTTGTCTCATCTGCCAGTCATAGTACTTCAAAGACAAGCAGTCAAAACAAGACTTTGAGTCAGCAGCACAAATGTGTCTCGTTATCTTAAACAAAGACGATTTCTGGAATTAATTTATAAGTTTAATGTGTTATGAAAAGACATCTGTCAGTGACGGCAGTGCTATCCATCAACCTTACAGTGTTTACGCTGGTTATCCACTCACTTGTCATAGACGTGAAAACAATACACACATGTACATTGTATGTATCATCTGTGTTTGTACTGTTCTCTGGTACTGCTCTGTCAGCAGCAATATTTACAACCTGTGTCCCTCTACTTATGATAAATGAACTACTACCATGACTTCTTTTGCATTTCAAGCACACCCTTCAATGTAATCTTTGTATATGAATAAATATTTGAATAAACATTCTGACAGCACACAATGACAGCAAGAGCAACATTATGCAACAACAGACTGGTTTTGACAACTTTTTCCGGTTTCCCGCACCTGTCTTGCACGTCCACAGATGTCCAAAAATCTCCAAGCCAGATGTTCGAATACTGAACTGAATATCAATGTCCAAGAGAGTTCATAGTCAGACGCTCAAATACTGAGCCTGATGTGCACTTCGCACAGACATACAGATATTCTCCTGAACTGACTGATGCAATATAGACATAATCTGCATGTCTAGCAGACCTCTAATGTTTGCTGGGAGAGCAATGAACTCTGTTGCTTTTTGCATAGAAATAAATTTGAGGAAGAAGAAGAAACATTATACAAATATTATAATGTTCTAATATAAATAAAGGCATATGAAATGTACTCGTCAGGTTCTAAATCATTACAGTTATGTGCAACAGTCTTATCACATGCAACATCACTTCTTATGTCAATATTATTTATATAGTACTGATCTCTACTGCAATAACATACTCCATACCTCTTAGATTTTTTTAACATGTCATATTTTATATTGCTCTTGTCTCTGTGTCTGTGGAGTTGAACCATATGCAGGGATCAATTAAGTTTTTTGAGTCAGATGTGTATGTGTGTATAC
>JBBPCX010069631.1:0-11220 GCA_037974365.1 Hydrocynus forskahlii | reverse complement strand
CCAATTCAGCCTTTAGCTCCAAAACGAAAGACCTATATATATATATATATATATATATATATATATATCCTGCAGATGTGGAATAGATGCTGGAAAAACTGCTGAGACCAGCATTAATGTTATCAAGGAAAGCTGATAGGAAAGGATCCTTCATTCAACTGTACTGAACCAGCCAAGACTGACCAACCCAGCAAAAATGGTGGCTAGACACTGCATCATAACATCACATTGTCAATAAAGTCGAGCTAATGTGGTTCATTTGGTAGAGAGATAAACAGAGAAATCACTAGGTAGCAATATTGGAACCACTATGTTAAAGTGCTGAATTGAATCTGTTTAGCTTCTCAGTCAGTGTTTTATCCATAAAAAATATTCCTAAAACACCAGAAAGTAATCTGTCTTCAAGGTCACCTTTCATAACCATACAACATGTAATTTGAAATTAATAGCACACGCTAAAGATATACTGATATACTGAGCATTTACATTACAAACAAAGTTGATTATCTCATTACAATAGCATTTGTCAAGGTGGGATATATTAGACAGCAAGTGAACAGTCAGTTCTTGAAGTTGATGTGTTGGAAGCAGGACAAAAGGGCCAAACTATTTGCTAGAGGAATGGATCAAAGCATCTCCAAATCTTCTTGCGGGCAGAGTTCCTTCCTTTTAAGCAGTGTTTAGGACCTGTCAAAAGTGGTCCAAGGAATGACAAGTGGCCAACCAGTGAGAGGGTCATAAGTGCCCATGGCTCACTGATGCACATAGGGAGTGACAGTTAGTCCGCTTGGTCCAGTCCCACGGAGGACACAAACTGCTGAAAAAGATAGAAATCGTGTCAGAGCACAGAGTGCATTGCCACTTGCTGTGTAGGGAGCTGCAGACCAGTCAGAGTGCCCATGCTGGGCCCTGTCCATAATCAAAAGGGCCTACAATGAGCAAGTAAGCATAAGAACTGGGCAATGGAGCAATAAAATAATGTGTGATTAACCAAGGGGAAGAGATGGCACCAGCTTGCACTATGAGAAGACGGCAAGGCGGTGTTCTGGACAGTGTTCTTATGAGAACCGTTTGGTCCTGGCATTCATGTGGATGTTTCTTTGACATCACCTAAACACTGTTATAGACCTATTACACCAGGGGTGGGCAACTCCGGTCCTGGAGGGCCGGTGTCCAGCACAGTTTGAGGGTAGTTCTCCTCAAACACATTCACTAAACCTGGCAACTACCTGGCGAGGTGAACCAGGTGTTTCTGAGCAGGGAAATCACCGAAACCTGCTGGACCACGGCCCTCCAGGACTGGAGCTGCCCACCCCTGTATTACACCTTTTCATGTCAGTGGTACTCCCTAATGGCAGGGGTCTCTTTCAGCAGGATAATGCACCCTGCCATGCCACAAGAGTAGCTCAGGAATGGTTTGAGGAACGTGATAGATTCCTTGAATCTCAGTCCCAACTGGCCATTTGCTGGATGTGCTGGACAGACTAGTCCAAGCCATGGACACTCCACCTCACAACTTATTGGACTTAAGAGATCTACTGATGATGTTTTGCCACCAGTTCTATAACACACCTTCAGAGGTCTTGCTGAGTCCATGCGCTGGTGGGTCAGAGCTGTTTTGGTGTTGTGAGGGGCTGTTTTGGTGTCGTGCGTGTAAGGTCTTTTAAAAGTTATGGCTCGTCAATGTAAGCCAGACTTTAGTGCTACAACTTCTCATTTGATTCAATTAAATCTGAAGTGTTCTGTGAAGCTTGTCTAACCTGGCAACAGCTGCCATGAACCTTCTGATCTGGGGATCTGTGGATGTACCACACATGTACACACACACACACACACACACACATCACACAGCTCAAACCACACACAGCATATTTAATCACTCCGAGCATCATTGTCCGTCCTCTAGAGATCTGTGTGAAGACGACGGCTGTACGTGACTACTCTCGGTGCAGTGGTGATTTCTCCTGCAGACTGGGCGAGTCACTTTCAGTTAAGAATTGCGGGTCTCTAATATTTCGCCACAAGCAACTTGCTCTCCAAGGACCAGGTGAGAAGACAAAGTCTCCATGATGATGGGAGAAGGGGAACCTTGTGGTGAAGCGCTTTTGTTTTTGACTGACAGCCCGAGCTGTGAACCCTCTCCTTTTCTGCAAAGGCAGCTCAGCGACAAAGACCTTAGCTGTCATATTGACTAAGAATGAGAAAGGGAGATGGGCGAGAAAGAAAGTCGTCGCATTGCTAACATTATGACTCTCATTAAATATTCAAACACAAGAAATTAATTTTTCAAACACCTTTAACAAAGCAGGATCCCACTGGAGGCTTGGAGTTTCGGAGGTAGGTTCGGTCGAGACATGAAATTTCAATTTGCACCATAACGCCACCTTGTTTGACACTCCAGGTCTTTCTCAGGGAAACCAAGTTGTCGTGTAAAATAAGAATGGGAGCAGTAGAAAAAAAGCAAAGTGAAACAACAGCCATTCATGACAAAGACTCAGGAGTGAAGTCTGGTCTGGTCTCATCTGGTCTGATCCATTAGAAGAGCTACTGAAGGACAAAAAGCTGAAAAAGTTCATGCTGGCTATGACAGAAATGTGTCAGAGCACACAGTGCATCAAAGATTATTGTAGATGGGACTACGTAGCAGCAGGGCAGACAAAGTATACGTAGCACGTGCAGTCTACCGCCAAAAATGGAAGAAGGTGTCCTGGTCTGATGAATCCCATTTTGTGCATGCACTGGTGCATTTTGACTTGACACCAGGATTCACTGCGGGTCCTGGCATTTATATCAGTGTTACTTTGTTAAGTACCACCTACTTAAACATTGTCTCACTCTTCTTCATAGTAACACTGTTCCTTAATGTCAGTGGTGTCCTTCAGCATGGTAATGTGCCCTGCCACACTGCTAATATTGTTTAGAAATGGTGGGAGGAACATGATGTGTTGAATCAAGGTGTTGATTTGGCCTCCAGGTTACCTAAATCTCAGTCTGATCAAGCATCTGAGGGATGTCCTGGACAAACAAATCTGATGCATGGATATTGGTGCCAGACACCACAGCGCACCTTCAGATATCTATGCCTTGATGGGTCAGAGCTGCTGGTGGTACAAGAGGGACCTACACAGAATTATACAGTTGGTTTTAATGTATTGGCTTATTGCTGTAGGCCTATAAGTGACTTGAAAGAAGGTTAATCCTGATGGGAGTGGTCTTTTCCAGGGTGATAATGCCTCCATCCGCAGAGCCGAGGGGTCACTCTGGTTTGAAGATTTGAAAATGTATTGTTTGACGACTTTGAAAATGATGAAAGTCATATGCCATGGACTTCACTCTCACCAGATTTCAACCCAGTTGAATATCTATGTGTTAGCTCTCCACCCCATCATCTAATTCCCTAATCAATTGAGGGAATTTCTGTTTCTTCACCCTGAATCTACATACTTTTTAATAGATTCATTTTCTATATAGCTGTAGTTCCACATGGTGGTCCGACTGGTCCATCTATATAGCTTTTCTACATTAGAAAAAGCTATTTTTAGAAAAGCTCCTTGTTGTCATATATATTCCTCTCTCTCTCTCTCTCTCTTTCTCTGATAAATTCTGCAGGCTGTTCGACTGGATATTGATTTCTCTGCTTTTGCACTGGGTCATTTTTACTCTTCCTTTATTTGGCTTCATTTCTATTGATTTCTGTGTGTGCGTCTGTAGGTGTATACGTGTGTGACTGTATGTGTTCATAAGGTAAGCGTATGTGGTAACTGTGTGCGCATGGTGTATGAATAGTGTGCGTTTCTGCAAATGTTATGTGTGTAAAGGGGGATATCTACAGGTGGCTTATCCCCGATTTCTGATTACACAAACAAAAACGTGTAATACTGCACTGATTTGAATGCTTCATGTGCTCCGATACGATCAGGTCCTGCATCGCTTTTTAATTTCCTGCTGTTGCAGCAGAGCGCTGAATATCACACTGTAAATAGCGAAGGCCTCCAAGCTCAGTATTTTAATGCATTTCTCGACGAATGCACACACACAGGCCTATGAGTAGGCCGTGGTTGTCTTAGTCTTGACAGCCATGCCTTCGAGAGAAGCGTGGAGCAAGCAGTAACTCATTTTTTGTTTATTTTTTCGGATCCGCATTATTTGCCTCCTCAACAGCAGCTATTCATCCAAAGTATTGCTCAGAAGTGCCTGCTTTGACAGTGAGTGTGGCAGGTGGATGTGGAAATGGTGGTATAACAGAAACAGGCCAGCATGAAACAAAGTGGATACTGCACACAGATATCTTTGCAAACATTTTTTTTAATGTAGAGCAACAATATATATATTTTTAGAAAAGCTCCTTGTTGTCACAGTGTGTAAAGATGTTAATAGCCAATCACAGCATGACTGACAAAACTACAACAGCAGCTAGATTAGCATACAAAATTAATAGTCTTTGAATAGTCTGTGTGCCTTTAGTAGTTTTAAGATATTTATTTACACGTGGACAAGGCAGAGAGAAAGAAACACAGAGAGAGAAAAAAGACAAAAATCTGAAGGGGAGGGAGAGAACAAGAGGCTGACAGAGAGAAAAAGAGAAAAAGGGAGAGAGGAGGAAAAAGAAAAGAGGACTTGAAAGCAAAGAGAGGGAAAGAAAGAGCTAGAGATTCAAATATAGAAAGTGATACAGGAAGAAGTAGAGAGGTAGAGTAAGAGAGAGATAGAATATAATTGAGAGAGAGTGAGAGAGAGAGAGAGAGAGAGAGAGAGAGAGAGAGAAAAGTTCGTATAGAATGGGCAAAAGTAAAAGCAGTTGAGAGAGGAAGAGGGATAGAGAAACAAGGAAATCGAGGGAAGAGAAAAAAGAAGGAAGAAAAAGAGAATGACTAGAAAACCCAATGGCGTTCAGGAACAATATAGGATGGAAAAAGGCTGGAAAAAACGAAGAAAGTATAGGGAAAAGACAGAAAAGAGGAAGGAAGGGGGTAAAAGAAAAAGAAGGAATGAGTGATTGAATGAATGAAGGAAGTACTGAAGTAAAAGAAAGAAGGAAAGAAAGAAAGAAGGAAGGAAAACAGGTGACACCAAATAAAATAGAGGAGGAAAGAGAGAGAGAGAGAGAGAGAGAGAGTGGGATAAAGAGAGAGAGACCAACAAATAGAGAGATAGAGAGACCATATAAAGTAGAGGAGGAAGAAAGAGAGAGAGAAGGAAATGGAGAGATAAAAGCATGCTGGACTGGATTCACATGGGCGAAGCAGAACGACTCAACCAGAGAACGAGAGAGGAGCCAAGACGCTGTTCGAGAGCGACACGAGGGCACTGCCAGCGAAACCGCCCGCAAGTGCCAAGGCCCTCATCAAACCATCATAATCACCACATGTCAAACAGCCCTGTGAACGAGCGAGAGAGAGCGAAAGAGATGGAAAAAAAACAAACTATCATTAGCCAAGGCTGAAATTGTAGGCATCTGCAAAGTGAAACCCCAGAGTGGATCTATTTCTATTCCTTGCATTGTTGCCACTGTCGCGGCAGCGTAATACTCTGCAATTAAGCCTGACAGTGCTGCTCAGCATCAGGCAAAAGTGAGTTAGCTAAAGATGCAGCAGTGTGTGTGTGTGTGTGTGTGTTTGCGTGTGTATTTGTGTGTTGTGCAGAGGAAAGCAACAGGGGGTTTTCAGCATGAAAGCAGCGCCGAGATGGAGGGTGAGACAGAGACAGAGAGAGATAAAGAGAGTGAGAGAGAGAGAAAGAGAGAGAGTGCGCAGTGGCCTCATTCAATATGAATGAGTCTCGTCAATCGAGCTGTTTTCTGCTTGTTTAAAAGGTTAAAAGCAGCAGGACTATTGTCGAATGGCGCCAAACGAAGCAATTCCCATCAGATCAGGCAAGGGCAAGCCTCTTTTCCAACAAGGAAAACAAAGCAAAGAGGGAGGGAGGGCAGAGGGAAAGGAAGATGAAAATGGAGAAAAGCATGCCGGACGAGTGTCTGTCTATGTCGTCATTGGCAGATTGGAAGATTGGAAGGGTAGCGGGGAGGAAAGAGTGATGAGCAGAGCGTGCCAGACTCGCACAAAACCTGAAATTCAATTGCATGAAAAACAAAAAAATAAACTGTCGAAGAACGAATTAGCAATTGTCAGTGAACGGAAACTGATATTTGCAAACAAGGCGACACATTTTCAATAGCTCGTTACCAACGAGGTCTCATAGGTCTCTCTATGTAGTATTATTCACATGGGGAACTTGGAGTAGTGTAATAATTACAGCATTACAGCAGAGTTTTAGGCCAGAATAATTTCTGGTTCTATAGTTTATATCCTCAGTTACAAAAAAACAAAACAAAAATGAAACAATAGAAATAAACCCAGAAGATATCGATTCTTGTGTGAACTGTAAGTAAATATTTCATCATGTTCTGTAAAAAATGAGTTTTTTGAGTTTTTGAGCAACTCAGGAGTTTTTAATCCAGGTGTTTTCAGTCCATTTTACTCCAGTATTTTTAACTGTTCTCCATTAGTATTGGTTCTCATTTTCAGATTTCTTAAACTCAAATCAGCAGCAGAAGCCCAGACCCTATTTATACTTGGTCACTTCAAGGGACTAGTATCTAAATTGTATACTGATTAGGTTTTAGTCACATGCATATACTCTTGGTAATCAAATATGTCTTCGGTAAATCATAAATCTGAACACTATGTGGCGAGTAAAATGCAAATCAGCTCGTACACAGCAACCAATCGCCTACACTGCTCCTCATTCTTATGTTCTATTCAAAAGAAAAGTACAGTTTTGCACAACACAGTCGGTGTTTTTGAGAAGACGCAGTTAAGAATAATTATACTCTCATGTCATAGGCATCATGAGCCACTTGCATTAAAAAACTGTTGTTGCGGGACTAGATTAGCTAAACTGCTTTTGTAAACATTGCCTGGACAAATGTATTGGGACACCTTACCATTACACCAACAGAGCCATTAATGACATTGCATTCAAAAACATAGACTTTAATATGGAGTTGATCCCCCTTTGCAGCTATAACAGCTTCCAGTCTTCTTAGAAGGCTTTCCACAAGATTTTGGAGTGTTTCTGTGAGAATATTTGCCCATTTATTCTGTAGAGCATTGATGAGATCAGGCACTGATGCTGGAAGCATGGCGTTGTCCAAAATGTCTTGGTAGGCTTGATTTTACGCACCTGTAGAAGTGGATATGACTGAAACACCTGAATTCAATAATTAAGAGGTGTGTCCCAATACTTTTGTATAGTGTATATGTTTTAAAGGTGCTTTGGATGCATTTACACCTTTTTGTATGCCTTGGCCTAATCCAGATATAATCCTAATATTCAAATTGGTACTGATTGTCTTAAATAGCAGAAGTATGGTAACACTGAGGATGGAGCAACACGTACTTCTTTGTAGTTGTAGTTTATGCTAACCCTTTAGTGCCCAAGCCTAAAAGTAGCTGGACTGTACCTGTGATAAATTAGACTAATATCAAGTGATGTGTATACTATGCTTCAGTACGACCTTAGCTCAAAACAAGTCATATCCTACATTTAGTCTTCATTTCTCCCTCAGGTTCAGTTCTGATGTTTACATGGTTTTATATACCACGATGGTCATAATTCATTTTTACATGGGCTGTATTACAGAGGCTATGTTTTAACAGCTGTAGGCAAAGGAGGGTCATATAAGTTTTACTAGTCATAAGGTAGCCCGTGTTCTCTCTTTCAGATTAATACTAAAAGTTTCTCACAGCTGTAACGACATGCACAGTATATACAGGATCTGACAGTCAGTAAAATTATTACAAGCACACTACGTGTACTTGTTTCCTTTGAGAAAACATGAATGTGATCTGGCAAGTACTCGCCTCTTGCAGAATGCAAGCTGACTAACATATGGATACACAAATCGGGGGTAATCAAGAAAAGCATGCTGGAAAAGACGTTTTATTCACCTAGTCAGACCGTCCTAGTTTTTTTATTTATTTTTCCCCAATTCTTGTTGTTTTGGCTTCTGCTGGTGTCGTGGAAAACTGTAGCAAAAATTAAGCCTGAAACTTTTTCTAAGCCAAGAAATCAACTGCAGTCGGGGAAATGCCGCTTTCTGTTTTATTAAAGAATGAAACAGCCTCATGAAGGATCCTCTCTCCGACCGACCTTACAATTGAATAATACACCCCTTTCTCAGATTACACCTTCCTTATTGCCATTCTGCCAATAAGAAAAAAAGAGTTGAATACGCAAGTCTCCACCCTTTTTCTAATGTCTCCACCTTCCCAAATATTTCCCATAGACAGAATTTAAATTGTGCCCTTATTTCCTTTGTTTCATGCCTTGTGCATGCGCCTATCACATGGACGTTTTATGGCTCCTGCAGGAGCCCCCTGGTTCCTACAATAGTATGGGCGCCTGTAGTCACTAGTCTATGGCAAGGATTTCCTGTAACTTTTTGCTGGTCAGGTTTTCCCAACTTAAGAGGTATCAGCACAATTCACACAAAAGTAGATGTTTTCTACTTTAAGTTTGGGAGCTTCCTGGAAAAGGCATCCTCAGCTCAGGTCAAGGGCTAGAGGGCACAGTGTGATGCCTTTTGGTCAAAGACAGTAATTAGTTCATAATACGATTAAGTTACGCAAATATGTTCTTAGTTAATAAGTAGTATAAGTAAATTCATACTAAAAACGGTTAAAATGTTTTGGTTTGGAAATCCGATCAGAGTAGGACATCTGTACCACAAATGATCTTTGTCTTATTGTAAGTGCAGCTATGTGAGCGAGTGAACGCTCTTGCCATGTATCTATCTTTGGCGTTTCTCCGGTAATGTTGTGAACAAGTGCTTCGGCAGAAATTTGAGAGAAAACAGCTCATGTACACGCTAAATGTGCCCTACACGCTTGTGCCTTGGGAAACTTTCGTCTTTGTGAGTAGTAATGTGTTCAAAAAGCACTCGGATATGTGTGTATAATTTTTTGGTTCATGAAATGTTATGCCAATGTAATGTAATGCACATGTGTTTAAGCTAGGCTAATCATTAAGTGTGGCATTAAGACGTGTGTATTGGCTAGTAATTTATTTTTCCTTTCTGTATATTTCATAAGAGATCTTCAGTAAAATCAAGAAAAGCAAGCCTTGTGTGGAGATCTCTTTCATTTTGTTCGCTGGCTGTCTAGCTTCACATGGGTGCATGTCGTGAGGACAGCACACACACATTGATCAACATATAGTAAAAACATAGGCCATGCCTAAAAGCAGTGAACAGGCACATTCCATTCACCATATGGTGACCACAGGTAGGGACCCCTTGTAGCTTCTAACACAAAGTAAATGCTGCATGGACTTTAATGGGGGTGAAAACATACCATATTAGTAAGTATTTTTATTTTCATCACTGGCACTCCTCACGTGTAACTAGACATGCATTGCATGTCAAATTATTTTGACGTCTCAAATTAAACTAATTATAGTAATATAATATTTACTCCAAATTCAAGTCTTACTAACCATTTAAGGAATTAATTATTTGTGCATTTACAGGGATCATGTAGGCCCTATATTTATATATATATATATATATATATATAGATAGATATATAGACATATATATTAGGGATACACCGAAATGATTTTTTTGGACCGAAACCGAAAATGAGGAAACACCTGGTCGAAAACCTAAACCGAAAATGCACAATATAAAAGAAAATTTGAAATAAGATATTTAGCCTAAAAGCAAGATAGCTGAAATATTATACAATTAAATATCTTCTCTCATAAGACTGGTGAATTCAAGTGCATTTTAATATTCTGAACGAAGTGCATGAACAAAGTGCATTCAGAACAAGTGCTTTAAAAACTGTTATAAGATATAACAGCATTCTGTGTCGGCATATAACAAAATAGTGTATTAAAACAAAGACTGACGTAAAAGACTGACATATATATAAACTGTAATCACTGGAAAACTTTCTTGCCTTTTCAAAAACACAGACGGAAAGTGACCATTCCTTTATACGTGAACAGCACAAAATTCAACTTCTGCATTTAACCCATTCACCAAGTGAAGCAGGGGGCAGCCAGGAACACAGCGCCAGGGGAGCAGTGTGTGGGGACGGTACCTTGTACCTCAGGGTACCTCGGCGGTCTTGGGAATCGAACCCACAACTTCCTGATGGCAGGGCAAACGCCCTAACCACTAGGCCGTCCCTCCAGTGAGTGTGCTCAAAGGGTCTTGCTTCTTCTGTGCTTCATACTCTGCATGGCGATCAGGCTGTTTTGATTTTATAAGATAAATTAATCCCGGCGTTCACACCCTCTAGAAATTTCGGCATTGCGCGCTTTACAAACGGCTTTCCGTGTGTCTTTCTTAGATATATCAGCTGCGTTTGCGTCATCGTTGCATCATCACCGTTTCGGTCGCGTAAAAAAAAATTCTGACCGAAACCAAAAATTTTCGGTGGCCGAACTTTCATCCCTAATATATTGATTAAGCCCTACTTTACACCCATACTGAACTTCTTTTCCACCATCTTCTATATTTACCATCCAGTATGTTCCAAATCTTCCGTCCTGCATGTTTCCACTATGTTCTATTACATCATTCCTCTATGTGCCAACTATGTTCTAATTCTGCCAACTTGCACGAGTCTGACATATTCTTTTCCTACCATCCAGTATGTATTATACGTCTAATATCCTTCAAGTGTTCTCTGAGGTCGATATTCCTCACCCTGTATGCCTCGACCTTTTTCCGTATCTACTGTTTTGTATGTTGCCAATATGTTCTATATCTGTCCTCCTTTGTGTGTCAAGAATGTTGTGTATTTAAGATCTTAAATAAGGATCTTCTCTCCGGCATGATTCCAACTTGTTATATATTTACTATTGTTTATGTGTCCCATTCAATGTTTATTTTCGTTTCTCCTCCAGATGTTTGACAGACTTTCCCATCTGTCACTGGTTTGTTTTCCAGATCTTTCCTCTGTACAATCGCCGAGCCTTTGATTAATCACCCTTATAAACTTGTTTGCTAACTGCACTATCCGGTGCAGCCCAGGAGAGCAAGGGTTCCACTTCTGGCTCTGGGTTCCTCTCAGTAGTTTTTGCTCCTGCTATTGGAGAGCTTTGCTACTCTATATGGACAAAAGTATTGGGGCGGCTGACCATTGCACCAACAGGGACTTTAATGAAACTGCATTCAAATACATAGACTTTAATACAGAGTTGACCCCC
>JBBPCX010069630.1:0-11220 GCA_037974365.1 Hydrocynus forskahlii | reverse complement strand
GGTATGCAAATGCGCGGCAGTTTTCAGTATCACAGCGCAAATGCGTACCTAATTTGAGTAACTTCACACTGCGTGTCTCGGGCCGTGAAGTCGAGGGGCGGGGCGGGTGTGAAATTACTCGAATTAGGTACGCATTCTGCGACAAGACACAGAATTCTGCACGCATCCCCCCATCCACGGCCGAGACAGATATTTTTTCTTATTTTGTTGCGTACCAATTGATTCATGTAGATACTCATTAGAGTGCTAGAGCAAAAAAATATGTAAACCCCTGTCAATGTATCACTGCACCTATTGCGAAACACCGATCTTCGGCGGGCCGGATTAAAAAGACCGATGGGCCGGATGTGGCCCGCGGGCCGTAGTTTGCCCATCCCTGGTGTAGCCCATTCTTTATCAGAGGTCAGAGTTCCTCTTGGCTCATAAAGCGGATGGGGGTCTCTAATAAAGTGTTTTAGTCATTTTGTTGAATGTGTTTTTCTACATTTCATCACAAATGTCAACTTCAAGAAGACGACTCTCCTCGAATGTGTGCTACTACCTGCCGCTGCCTTGGCATGACAACAAGTGCCTTCACGAGTGTGTGCGGCCAAGCTTTCCCGATGAAGGAAATAAAGGAGTGATATGAGTGATCTGAAAAATATCAGAATGATCTGAATGGGCATCACGTGCCTCTCTCTCTCTAGAAGAGATTGCTGAAACAATAGCTTGCATTGGTACTATTTAAGTTCACTGGGTGGTGCGTATGTGTTGTAGACACACCTCTGTTATCTACAGGTGCTGTAGTTAGACTGATATATGCTGCATTAGACTTTGCATTTTATACATTGGTTGTAGTACAAAGAATGCACAGTCCATGAATCCAAATGCTTGATAGGAAAGCAAAGCAAAAAAGTTTGTTTTGTGTGTGTGTGTGTGTGTCTTTGATTATTATTGATTTGCGGTATATTTACAATTAAAAAGTCAAGTATAAGAATGTTCTTGCTAATTATTGATATATCTGCAAAAGGCATCCAGCACATGGGCAAAACAACCATCTACAGTGTCACAAGAGAAAAAATATTTGGGGATAAGGACTTGACTTTTAACTGTTAATCCAGAAATATGTACTGAAAATGACTGCACAAAGCTTTGAATACTAAAACATTTATTTCACTTGGTTCAACAATACAAAAAATATTACATTGAAATGACTGAAACGCACAGTATGAAAATTTCTATACAAATGTAATTCAGAGAGAATTAAAGGGCCCATATCATAGGAAAACTCCAAAAGAGTCTGGTGCAGTAAGTAAAAATATACCATTCACTCCCCAGGCTATACAGTCCATGTACAGAAACTAAGTTGCAAAATCAGCCTTGAGTTCATTCTGTGAGGTCAAAAACCAACACGTACACACATACTGCGGCAGTGGCAGCATGTGATGAGTGCTCCTCCCCTGCTCACAAACAGATGGAGCTCGAAACCTACAACAGTTTTGCCCTGCCCATTCAAGCTAAAGTAGTGTATCAGTCCAGACTGCTTTTGGAATAAGCACAATACAACACAACCAATCAAAATGGAGCTTGTTTTCTTTTGACAAAGAAAAGTTGTAAACTACATGGACCTCTAGGAGAAAAATAAAATACAAGAAAAGTGTACGATGTGGACCCTTCAGTAAAATAACTAGTAACACTGCAGTTTAGCTTTAAATGATTTAAATAAGTCATACATACATTATATAACACAAAAGGGTTTTACATAGAGTGTAAAAAGTCTTTATACTTTCAAATTTGATCACAACTATACATCCAGCACAGAAGCTTGATTTCTGCCCCACGCAGGTGACTGTCAAGTTCAGCCTTAAAGGAGAAGGAATTGGCTAACAAATACTGTCACTAACAATAAATGAAAAGGAACTGCCTGTAATTACCATTATGCAAATTAAAAAAAGCATGCTAATGGCTACCAACATCCATTCATTCACTGTTAGCCACATTGGCATCTAAGTCTTTAATGGTTCATGGTTTTGCAAAAAACAACTTTACGTTAGCTGCTTAATGGCCTCGATCCACTCCGTTTTCTCCTGCTGTGTGGGCGCCTGGATGAAGTAATGTCTGTCTGTCTGCGTGATGATTTTAAACAGGTTCCCTTGGACTTTACCTTTCACACCTACACACAGAGGGAAAGAGTGTTTCAATGTCCTCATCCTGGCAAATCACACCTGAGTCATGTCTGAGGTTCAGAAGTATTTATTGCGGTTGTAAAGGCTTAATAGCTCTACAAAATGCTTCCTTTTTATCTTTAGCCCCTAAAACCTGCACACCTGTTTCACAGTACCTACCTAATCACATTGCAAATATAATTGTAAAAAAAATAAGTAAATAAAAACGAAACAAGAAATACTCTCACTTGTTAAGATTTCTTAAAGCAAGAAAAAGTTTCCAAAAACTAGATTAATCTTACAGAGTCAAATCAGTTGTTCTTAAACAAGATCAGTTATTTCTTGTAAAGGTTTCATGTTTTGCAGTACATTTATAGAAGCTACTGCAAAATTAGACAACTAAATAAATGAGATTTATAACAGCCCAGGAGGTTTGTGCTCTTTTCTAAACACAAAGTAACGCATCTGTGGTAATCGACCTTTCTGATGCAGCACATGGGAATTAGGTTAAAAAATACAGGAGTATCCTTTTAAAAGATTAATACTAAGTCTAATTTCAAATGGTGCAATCATGCAAACCAACATAGATCTGTATAAGCATGTGTCATTTTCCCTAATCCTGGGGGATTTGACCTATGCAAAAAATACATACACACAAACACACACATACACACACACACACACACACACACACACACACCTGAGGGAATGCCATTGTCATCCAGGGAGGAAACCAGACAGCCGCGTAAAGAGAAGCCACCTGCTGGAGTGGTGTCATCCTGAGGCGTGAGGTCATCACAGGAAGCATGTTAGTAAACATCCACAAGGATTGGCAGCAACAAATGCATATTTTTGCCTGTGCTCACTGATATCTTTTAAAGAAAGGTGTGTCAGTCATTGTTAAGACTTGCCCATATTGGTTAATATCACCATGTGTGTGACTAATATTTCCATGTTATTTCTGTGTCATCAATGATTTTTAAGATTTTCCCAATTTTCTCCCCAGTTTGATTGTGTCCAGTTCTAGTTAATACTCCTATTATCACTGGCACATGCCTTTTCAGAGACACATTAAACACCCTCGCATGTCTTCAAACTGCTCCCAAAAACAACGCCACAGCTCGACATTACATGCCAATTCTGTGACATCAGCGAAGAGGTGCCTGTGCTGACGCCTAACCAACCAAAGAAAAAAAGAGGGCAAGAGACTGAGAGAAAGAGAGAGAAAGACTCCAACTGTGCTGTCTAGAAACCCTGGCCATGGATGGCTGTGGCATTAATGGGGATTGAACTTGCAGTCTTTCAATGATAGGGCAGCACTGATTTCACTGATCAGTGGCTATTGTATTGATTATTATCAAATAATAAAAAAACAACCATGAATGTGTGATGATGTTCGCAGTGGGATGTAACCTCTCTCACCTTGGTGGGGTCATAATAGTGCAGGAAGCCAGGTTCTGCCCTCAGCACGAACAGCCGCACCTTCCAGTTCTTGACCTTGTGTCCCTGAGACACACAGGTACACATACAACAGGCATTTAGAGGTTAACAGACAGCATAGATAGATAAAAGTTTATAAATATACATATGATCAGACACTGCATCTTTTTGTCAAATTGAGATGGGTACTTTAAATGGTTCTGAATTTAAGATGTTATTTTTTTAGATTTAACTGAATTTAAGAAGTTATTTGTTTAGATTTAACATAAATGAATGTATTTTGAGTTATTCTTTATTTTATTTAGCTGTTTATTACTGCATGTTCTCTTGCTTCAAAAAGAAGGACAAAAAAGAATGGATTTGTATTGTTTTGAAAAAACAGATGGATTTACAGCATTTGGGGAAATGTATTATGGATTTATAATCATCAACATTGTTGAACATGTTTAGACTAAGCCAACAAACTATTTTAACAAGATAAATTAAACATTTGCAAAATGTGTGGGTCTGTGTAAATAAATGTAAAACTATTCAAATGGATTTATAGCGTTTTGGAAAGGAGCTCTTCTATTATTGAAATAGTTATATAATTATTTTAAGATGTAAGATAAATAATCTTTTTAAATATGTTACTGAATATCATGCACATATATTGGCCCAAAAGAGATAACTGGCAGAACAACACATTTTTACAACAGAAACATATAATTGTTAAATCTGTTTTTCTGTGTCTTTGAGAAAGTGTGGTCCTCACCTGTTTGAGCAGGTATCCTCTCTTCTTCACTCTTCCACTCAGCTCGACCGCAGACAGAGACTTCTCCGCCTTCACACTCCCTCGCTTCTTAAAGCTCTCAGCCTGATACACACACACACACACGGTCAGAGACGAAGCAGCAGTGCCATCATTTCTGCACATTCTTAATGTTCAAAAGAAAAGATAAAGGACAGGAAATAAATAAATAAAAGAAAAGAGAACAAAATGAAGAATAGAATAAAAAGAAAGAGAGAATGGAACATAAAGGCAGAAAAGCAGAACTACGAGAGAAAACAGACGAGGACAAATATACATACGAAGCTGTAGAGGGCAGTGGAGTCATCAAGGAACTGATCTCCCAGAGCGGCGTTACGGACAGCATCCATGCTCTTCACACCCACCGCTCTCACACTGCCTTCATCCAGCAGAGCGGACGCCAAGGTCACGGCCTCCATCCGTGTCAGAGCCAACTGCATAAATACCAACCAGTCTACCACTGCCGAGCCTACACACACAGAAACCAACAGTTATAGTTATTATACAGCTCTTATCATACATTTTAGTACTATATTTTTACCAAGAACTCAACCTAGAACATTTGGGTCATAATTCATTTCCACATGAACATTTTCCAAACTGTCTTTATTTCTTATGGTTCAACAGGCTGTTTCTGTTACTGTGCCTTTAAGACCGAGATACGTAACAGGCCTCTTTTTTAACTGGCTGGACACAAACTGTTATGTTGGGATGAAAATGTTCAGTAAGCTTCATCTACACATTTTGGACGTGCGGATCCTCTGGAAGGTGGCAAGAATCAATTCATTTCTCAACAGCCAAAAGCAGCACAACATTTAATTTTTATTACAACAGCTTCCACTGCAGTGACTCTGCTACAGACTGTCTGCAGGAACAACACACCACATCACTTCAGCCTGAGTGGGTGGGGCTAAACTAATGTAAGATGAATGGGGAGTAAGTCTTATGTGAGAATGGGCCGGATTTACAGCATAAATGTGGCATGAAAACTGACCTGAAAAGCAGTTGATGTAGGTGCTGCCCTGCTCCATGTGACTGTTCGTCTTTATTCCACTGTGTACGTCATACATGGCGTCCACCACCTGACTGACAAACAGAGGAACACACTTCAGTATGGAAAACTCTGAAAGACTGATTAGTGATAGTAGTCCAGAATAAAAGTAATAATAATATTTACTCTTAATATTTATGATTTAAATACTGGAACAGTCATGCAGCGACTGTTTGACTGTAAAGAACCTCTCCTGAGCTCCTTCGTGGTTCCTTACTTGAGGTTGATGCTTTGGAGCTGTGGTGATACGGAGCTTTTGTGTGGAGGTGCAGATGGAGCATTGGTGTCCTCTGGACGAAGTTTCTGTACTGCAGCTCTAATCTCCACAGCCCACTCGTCCCGCTCCTCCCTCGAACAGGCCTCCAGGAAATACTCCTCTGAAGACCCCGTCTTCAGCCTCAGCACCAGCTGTAGGTGGAGCACACGGTTACTATGGTAACCTCAGAAGCTCTCTCTCTCTCTCTCTCTCTCTCTCTCTCTCACACACACACACACACTCTGTTTCTCTCTCTTTGTATATGTCTTCATTTCTCTTTTTCTAACTCATTCTTTTCTTCTCTGTCCATCTTTTTCTCTGTTTCTCTTGATTTCTCTGACTCTCTCTCCTCCGTTCCTCTATACCTCTCACACATCTCTCTTTCTTTGTATACCTCACTTCCTCTGTCTTTCTCTCTCCCACTGTCTCTCTCACTCTGTTTCTCTGTATATTTTGCCCTTTGTTCCTCTCTTTCGCCCTCTGTATCTCTTTCTCTCCCTCTCTGTCCCTCTATCCCTTTCTTTTTTCTCTTTCTCTCTTTCTTTGTACATCTCTCTCACTCTTTCTGTGTATCACTTCTTCTGTCTTTCTCTCTCCCACTGTATCTCTCACTCTGTTTCTCTGTATATTTCTCCCTTTGTTTCTCTCTCTCCCTTTCATTCATTCTCTTCCCCTATCTTTCCATTTTTCTTTGTTTCTCTTTTTCTTTCTCTATGTCTCTCATTCTGTCTCTTTCTCTATTTCTCACTCTATTTCTCTCACTCTGTTTCTCCCTTTGGTTCTCTCTCTTACACTCTCTTCCTCTCTTTCAACTTTTTCTCTCTCTGTGTTTCTCTGACTCTCTCTGTCTCTCCCTCCCTCTCCTCATGTTGCGTTATGTGCCCAAAACTTGTTCCAGCAAGTTACACACAAACAGTAATAACAGAAATAAATCTAACAAGTCAGAGCATGAAAATTCTGTGGGCAAAATAAAAGCATGTATTTTGCACTTCAGGGCTTCAGTGACCTGCAGTTGTTACTGCACACCCACTGAACCTGCAGGACATGAAGGTTATTTAAGGCCAAACTAAACCTCTGCTTTACAGCTGATCATAGAAACAAACCTACTGATTATGTAAAGAGACAAACAGATGATTATAGTACTAGGTGAGCAGACTCACTAGTATAGTATAGAGGTAGACAGTGTACACTTAAAGTGACAGTTCACCAAATTCCTACTGGCATAAATGTCGCTGATCAGTCAAGACATGTTCAAAGTCTGTTTGCATCTGGAGCTATGAGGCTAATGTAACCACCAAGTAAGTTTATACCCCACCAATTAACCTCCTACATACCTACTGTGTCTCAAAAGTCAGTGTTTGATAAATGTGTACATAAACAGTTATATAGTAGAATAATTTTTTCCATATTTCATTCATACAACATACTTAATTTTTGGCTGAACTGTCACTTGAAGTGTGAAACTGGCCCCTGTGAGTAACTGACTGACCCTCTATAGCCTTATCGTACCGGTCTGTTTTCATATTCCAGGTAAGGGCAGGTGATCTCACAGCCAGCTAAATGGATGGCCCCTCGATGGCAGGAGTCTCGCTTTCCCCCTTCATATCTGTAGTAGTGGAGCTTATCTGCTTTCAGGATGAACCACCGGACCTTCCAGTTGTAGACCACATGACCCTGAGGAGCAGAACAAAGACAGTATGGTCAAAAATGACCCGGCCAGATATGAACAGTTATCCAACCCTAAAGGACACTTCAAGATTCAAGATTCTTTATTTGTCACAAACACAGTTATAAAAGTACAACATGTAGTGAAATGTGCTCCTGTGCAAAATAGTTACAATTAATTAAATTAAAGAGAAAATGTAAAGGCTAAAACTAAGTAATACAAATACGTAGAAAAACTATATTCAAATGAATATTACAACAAGTATAAACAAGATCCAAAGCGTCCAAATGTAACAGAATAGAGAATGTGCTGTAAAGTGCAGTGTGCTGGTTTGCTGCTAGATTACAGACTGCAGGTGAGATATAGTGGGGCAGAGGGTTCAGTTTGTGTTACGATGAGCAGTTGTAGTGACATGTTTGACATGTTGAACCTCTCTGCTTCGGCCATAAAACTTTTCTTTTCCTGACCAGGTCACACAGACAGTTACTGGGTTGACAAGTCTCTGGTGATCTGGTCTTGCGTCTCCCTTAATATCCTATACAGAGCTTTGCCTGTTCTTAGGACCACTGGAGAGACTGAAGAGACCCCTCTTTCTGCATAACCCACAGATAGAAGACACCTAATAGTTCTGGTTCTGAGCCGTGCCAAAGTAATCACTGAATCATAACAGATGTCATTTGCATATATAGTTGGAAGATGATCATGTAGACATGAACCACAAACATTATAAGTGAAAAACTATCTGAGATATGGGACCTTGAAGCTTAATAAGTGGGAAACAAGTCTAGAGTTGAAGAGCTCAGGCCCAGAGATGGTTAAAACTTCCATTCTATTCTACAGCTTAAGGAGATCTAAGCTACTTTGTTCTTTAACAGTAACAAACCTTTCCAGGTTAGAACAGCTTCACAAAACCTCAAAATTGCAATGAATGCTCATCATTTACTTACCCTCTTCACCAAAAATCCTTCCTTAAGGATAGAACTGTCCGTGGCCATGGTTAATTCGTTGTGTGTTGGAGTGTGTTTGGCTCAGGAGGTGTTTTATAGCCACAGAAGAATTCCCTTGGTCTTGCGTCATCATACACTCCACACCCTGCACACCCAGGAGCCCCAAGGCACAAAAAGCCAGCACTGACCTGCCAGGTAAGCAAAAAGTAACAGCAATATACCAAAGAAAACTGTAAATAACATGCCCCAGGCAAGTCAAACCCTGTTAACCTCCTCAGACAGAAAGAAAACTTCAGAAAAACAACATAAAAACTGATTGTCTGGAACCAGACAGGGCTCAAACCTTTTCAGACAGGATGGGAGCACAGGTAGCTGTTCATGAGTCACCTCCAACAGTGTTGAGTCACTGGCGGCTGGTGGCGGTGTAATCTTCAGGGCACCATGGTTACACCATGATTTTACTTCAAACAGGGATGAATCCTCAAAGCTTTACTCACAGCTGTTACAGGTTTAAGTCTGAAAACAGAAGGAAGAAACAAATGAATTAGTAAGTCAAATAATAAAAAAGTAGTAAAATATGTATATCAATATATTATAGCATTAGTCTTTGTACATAATTTAAAATTGTCAAAAATGCCTTTGATGTGATGAAAAAAAAAATTGATGCGATGAATGGTTGAGTAGAAATGGTCTAAAATAAATCAAAATAAAATCTTGTTCCATTAACTCACATTAGAAGTTAAGAAGATTTTTTGCCATCTCCTGCAAAGTTACATTTTTGAAGTTAGTTGTGAATTAAATTAAGTTTTAGAATGATGAAAGGACACCTGTAAGACATCAGTATACTGAGTAAAGAAAAGTTAAGAAAAGCAAGGAAAGGATATACACTTTAAAAATAAAGGTGTCAGGGAGCGTTCTTTGCGTGATGCCATGGAAGAACAATTTTTGGCTCCCTATAGAGCCCTTTAACTGTATACTGTTCTGTATACTTTTAAAATGTTCTCCGCACTCGAACAACTCCTCCACAAAACAGTTCTTTAGGGAACTGAAATGGCTCTTCTGCAGAATTGCATGGTCAGTTCCTTCCCACCCTGAGAGAATAAGAATAATTATGCTCACTAGGACGGCTGGCTAGAGATGGAACATAACTTTTATAATGTTCAAAACAAGTATACAAAGGTGGAAAGACAAGATCTTGGGTAGGCCTATGGTGAAAATGATATGTGTCTACTTTTACTTTCATTTTATCATTACGTTAGGATCATTATTACATTAACACGAAATTTTGATGTATCTTAATTACGAAAAATCCTCCCACTGAGACATTCTATATGGAATTAGACCAGGAGCTTTGAATTTTGCACATCTTGACAGTATTACACAATGTAGAAGAGGTTCAATTCTTGATTAGCCAAGTCTGATCAGGAATGAACCCGAATATACCGGTGGCTTCCCCGGCACCTTAATTACACCCACTAGAGGGCACTAAAGCTCTATTGCGAAACTTTCACTCTGCGTGGGGGAATGAATCGCTGATGCAAAAATGAAGTGAAAGTAACTACAGAACAACAGTTTAACTAGTAAAAGAGGCAGGACATGAAGTGTTTTCTTTACACTGAAGAGCCATAACATTAAAACCAACATTGTGACCAGTATTAAGTAGGTCCCCCTCAAGTGGCCAAAACAGCGCTGAACTATTGAGGCATAGACTCCACAAGACTTCTAAAGGTGTGCTGCCGATCTTTTAAGTCCTGTATTTTGTGAAGTACACCTCCTTGGAGCAGACAAATGTGTCCATCACATGAAATAGATGCTTGAAACAAGGGGAATCTGCAGGCCAAGCCAACATCTTGAGCTCTTGTCATGTTCCTCAAACCATTCCTGAACAACTTTTTTAGTGTGACAAGGCTCATTGTCCTGCTAAAAGAGTCCACAGCCATTAGTTGTTGCCATGTCTTGGTCTGGAACAATGTTTACGTAGATGGAACATGTCAAAGTAACATTCACATGAATGCCAGGAACCAAAGTTTCCCAGCAGAACATTTCCCAGAGCATCACACTGTCCCGACCAGCCTGGCTTCTTCCCATAGTGCATCCTGGTACCATCTCTTCCCCAGGTGGGGAACACATATGTATCTGACCTTCCACATGATGTAAAAAAAAAAACATGATTCATCAACCGGGTCACCTCCTTATGTTGCTCCATAGTCCAGCTCTGACCAGACAGTGACCCCATATGCAGTGTCGAGGCATGGTCGGTGTGTTCGGACACCTATCTATCACTGACAGTATGAAGTTTTTCAGCTGTTTGTTCTGCAGTAGCTCTTCTGTGGGATCAGACTAGACCAGGGGTGTCAAACTCCAGTCCTGGAGGGCCAGTGTCCAGCACGGTTTGATGGATCTCCTCCTCAAACGCATTCACTAAACCTGACAATTAACTGGCGAGGTGAACCAGGTGTTTCTGAGCAGGGAAATCACCAAAATATGCTGGACCATGCCCCTCCAGGACTGGAGTTCAACACCCCTGGACCAGACAGACTAGGCTTCACCCCATGCGTATCAATAAGGTTTGGGCACTCATGACCCTGTCGCCAGTTCACCAGTTGCCGTTCCTTGGACCACTTTTGATAAACACTTACCACAGCATACCATGAACACCCCACAAGACCTGCCGTTTTGATGTTCTAACCCAGTCGTCTAGCCTTCACAGTTTTGCCCTTGTCGAAGATCCTTACACTTGTCCATTTTTCCTGCTTCCAACACATCAGTACATCCCATTTCTCGACAGGTGCTGTAGTAATGACACATATAGATATATTACATATAATGTACATACAGGACACCACAGGTTTTTACTAGTGCTGTCAAGCGATTAAAATTTTTGATCTAATTAATTACATGGTGTGGCGATTAATTAATCTAATTA
>JBBPCX010069629.1:0-11220 GCA_037974365.1 Hydrocynus forskahlii | reverse complement strand
TGATAGTTCCACACAAAAAACGGCATGTGTTACATCAGAAAAATTGCACTGAACTAATATTGCACATAACTACCATGGTGTATTGGATGTGTGTGTTTGTTTGTGGGTGTGTGTGTGGTCATCTGTAAAGTCTTTGCTGAGGAGTTTGACAGCAAGAAGAATCCCTCCATCCCACATTGTGGGTGCCACAGCCTGCCACTGAAGGAGTTGCTCAGTGTTGTCAGAGTCTCATGCAAGGGGTGGGAGATGTTGTCTAACAGGGATGACAGCTAAGCCACAATTTTCCTGTCACTCACCACCTCCACTGGGTCCAGAGGGAATCCTAGAACAGAGCTGGCTCTCCGGATCAGCCTGTTCAGTCTTTTTCTGTCCCCAGCTGAGATGCTGCTGACCCATTCAGACCACACCATAAAAGATGGCTGAGGCCACCACAGAGTCGGGAGCAGCCCTGCTCTCCAAAAGACCTGAGCCTCCAAAGAAGGTACAGCCTGCTCTGCCCTTTTTTGTAGAGAGCATTTGAGTTGTGAGTCCAGTCCAGTTTATTGTTCAGATGAACACCAACGTACTTGTAGCTCTCCACATTCTCAGTGTCCATGCCTTGGCTGGTTAGTGGTTGCAGTGGAGGATGTTTGTGCCTGCGGAAGTCTACCATCAGTTCCTTGGTTTTTCCAGTGTTGATCTGGAGGTAGTTCTGCTGGCACCAGTCCACAAAGTCCTGGGTCGGGTCCTTGTCATCCCCATCAGTGATGAGGCCAACTATTGCAGAGTCATCAGAGAACTTCTGCAGGAAGCAGTTAGTGGAGTTGTGAGTGAAGTCTGCATTCCAGAGTCTTCATCAGGTGGGATGTCAGAGCCACCGGCCTGTAGCTGTTGAGGTCCTTGGGATGTGGGGTCTTCGGCACTGGTACCACACAAGAGGTTTTCCAGAGCTGTGGTACTCTCCCCAGCTTCAGGCTCAGGTTGAAGATGAGCTCCATCTCCCCGCACAGTTGATCTGCGCAGGACCTGACAACCCTTGAGCTGATGCCATTTGGACCCGCTGCCTTCCTGGCTTTGATCTTCCTCAGTTCCCAACTAACCTGAATGGTTGAGAGAGACAGGCTGGAGCCGTGTGCTGGATGTTGAAGACTGCATCCAGGATGAATCAAACCTGTTAAAGAAGTGTTTCAGTTCATTTGCTCACCTCACATCCCCTACCGGCAGAGAGTTTTGTTCTTTGTGGCCTGAGATGGTTCTAAGGCCTCTCCAGACTTCGCTAACATTGTTCTGCTGAAGCTGGGTTTCCATCTTTTGCCTACAGCGGCCTTTTCCATTCCTGATCAGTCCTTTCAGCTCTCTTTGCACCCTTTTCAGCTCTTCCTTGTCTCCTGATTTGAAGGCCCTCCTCCCTCTTCTGCTTGAAGACAGCCTTGATTTCTGGAGTAATTCATGGTTTGTTGTTGGGAAGGCACCACACAGTCCTGGTGGGTCTGGTGTTATACACAGAAGTTAATGTAGTCCGTAACGCAGGTGACAAGGCTGTCGATGTCCTCCCCATGGTCATCACAAAGCAACTCCCACACAGTAGACTCAAAACAGTCCTTTAGAACCTCCTTGCTCTCGTTCGACCATCTCAGCACTGTCCGGGTGAATGGTGGCTCCCTGCACACTAAGGGTTCATACACAGGGACAAGGTGCACCAGGTGTTGATCTGATCTCCCCAGGGGAGGGAGAGGTGATTAACTGTATGCCTCTTTTGTATTGGCATACAGGAAGTCCAGTGTTTTGTTGTCTCTGGTGGGTCATCCCATACTGGGTGAAAGGCAGTGTGGAGTCCAGGGATACATGATTGAAGTCACCAGATATTTTGATCATGGCCTGGGAATGCTGTGTTTGCAATCTGCTGACTACAGAGTGGAGAGAGTCACAGGCTGCTTCCGCGTTGGCCGAGGGAAGGGACATATGCCGCTATCGCGATAAATTCCCTGGTGAGGTAGTATGGATGCATGCTAATGGATAACAGCTCAATGTCTCTGCTGCAAATTTGTTATTTCAAAGTGATGTGGCCAGGGTTACAGCATCTGTCGTTCACAAACAATGCTAGTTCCTTCCCTTTCCTCTTACCGCTCACCCTCCTCCTGTCCGCCTGCAGCAGCTGGAATCCGGGCAGTGCCATGCTCATGTCTGGAGTTAGTGGTGTTAGCCAGGTTTCCGTTAGCATTATGATGCTACACTGCCAGTGTTCTGACATTTCAGCATACTGTGGGCTAATACGCATGCGCAGACCGTAAACACACCATTTGCACATGCACTAAACTTTGTTTTGCTCTTGTCTATTATTTGAGCATGCTACTGACAAATAGTAAGCAATTGTGCATTATTAGTACCATTTTTACTGTCCATTTGTTATATAGCTACAGTTTGAGAGCAGTTCACTCATAAAAAATGTAGTTGTACTGTATTGTAGTGAAGTTTTATTACAGTTTTCTAATGTTGTTTCTTGCGAGTTCAGCAAGATACTTCATGTATGGTGCGCTTCTGTTCCAAACAGAAACATCTGATGTTTTTTTATTTTTATTAAATCCAACAAGTCAGGGAAGTTGTTGAACATTATCAGCACTATTGTTGCCATGCATCTTTAAATTAACCACAGTCTGACCACAGATATCACCGTGTGGTTACACAAGTTTCTTTAGGTCTCTTACACATGCACTATAGCATCCAGTTATTTGATTTGTCATGTAATGTTGAACTTTAAAACATTGATTTAAAACTTTTATTTACATTTCTAGATAATATCTTAAACCATGGAGAAAAGGTGTGAGATTTTCAGTTACCTTTCCAAAGGGTCATACCCACCAGAGCTGAGTAAAGGACAGAGGCAAAGCTATCAAAATACGCTTCAAAATTCAGCATTCACAGTGGGTATATAAAGTTTAAAAATCTTCATTAAGATGATGACAATGCTGTTAGTGTGTTACTATTAAAGTATTAATGATTTTGTGACTTTCAGATTAAAATCTTTTCTTCGGGGGTGCACGAAAAGTAGTAAAGACAAAAGAGGAGGCCATGAATCTTTTTAAGGAATTTCATGCCTCACTGATTGGAGGACACACTGGTGTTACAAAAACACAAAGTGCCATGTGTTCAAGGTTTTACTGGTTTGGCATGACAGCAGACATTGAGAAATGGGTATGTAGTTGTTAGTATATTACTAAGCATAATTGTATCTGTACATGAAACTTGAAACTTATTTGACACTCTTGCAGGTCTCTGAATATGATATATGTCAAAGAGTGGGACCTCAGTTGAGTGCAGTTAAAACGTTGGATTGTATCAAGGTTAGCATATTTTGTAATACACTATATTTTGTTAATGCTCTGCAGTGTTTCTTCAGTTTAATGCAATGTTGCTTTATACTATCATTAGGTATCTGCTTTTTTGGGAACTCACTGGAATTGACCTCACCGGTCCACTTTCAAAAAAATCCTTGGGATATCAATATATTTTAACAGCAACAGACTATTTTTCCAAATGGTTGGAGGCCTTCCCTCAGAAGACAAGTACAGTACAAAAAACACATAAGTCCCCACCTCACACTGGTCGAAAGCCAGGGAGTAAAAGTGTGTTTTTAAACGAGATTTGAACTCTGCTAGTGAAGGGGCCTGCCTAACATGGCTTAGCAAGTCATTCCATAGTCGTGGAGCTGCGACTGCAAAAGCCCTATCACCTCTGAGTTTCTAACGTGATTTTGGTACAGATAAAAGCCTCTGGTCCGCAGACCTGAGAGAACGGGACGGTATGTAAGGGTGCAAGCATTCAGACAGATATACTGGGTCAGAACCATTCATAGACTTAAAAACAAATAAAATAATTTTAAAACAGATTCTAAAATGAACTGGATGCCAGTGAAGAGAAGCCAATGTTGGGGTAATGTGTTCTTGCCTGCTTATACCAGTTAAAAATCAAGCTGTGGCATTTTGCACCAATTGTAGGCGGGCCATGGAGGCCTTGCTGATTCCGAAGAAAAGTGCATTACAATAATCAAGGCGAATAGTTATAAAAGCATGGATCACTGTTTTGAGATTTGACAGAACAGGCTCTTGAGAGAACAGGCTTAATCTTTGACAGCCGCCTCAACTGGAAAAAGCAGGACTTTACAACAGCATTTACCTGGCTATCCAATTTTAGAGTAGGGTCCATTCTAACACCTAGGTTTAAAATCATGGCTTTCTCAAAAGGGCCAGAGACGCAAGGTCAATACAGAGGGGTCTGCTACCACCGTTGGGTATAAACAACATGACTTCAGTCTTGTTCTCATTAAAATCCAAAAAGATTAATGCCATCCATCTCTTGACGTCAATAAGGCAATCAAGGAGAGGCTGAACGGAACACACCAGAAAAGGTAGTTTAGCCAGAAAAGGTAGCTTTGAGATAGGCCTAAAGTTTGACAGAACAGTAGGGACTAGACCCGATTTGTTCAGCAGACGTTGTACAACAGCATGCTTAAATGTTTTGGGCACCGCACCAGAAATTAGGCTACTGTTAATAATGGAAAGAATAGGTGACCCAGAGTAGGGAAAGCCTACTTAAAAAGTCGAGGGGGAATACCATCAAAAATGGAACGTTTCGTTCCAATAACCAGCTGCTCTACAAAAGGGAGAGAGACAGGCTCTAAGTGGTCAATCACAGCCGAACATGGTATTAAAATCGATGGATTGACAGTAGGTGGTAACCTAGAGCGTACCATTAAGGACCTAGTGTGTACCACTTTCTCCAAAAAAAAGTGAAGAAATGTATCACAGGCTTCCACAGAAGCTTTCAAAGGAATGTGTTCCTGAGCATTAAGGAGAGGGTTCAGTGTGTTAAAAAGAATGCAGGGGTTGTGAGAGTTAGTGACAGTAAGATCAGAGAAAAATGTTATATGTAACATGTTTTTCTTGCTTTTTGGTTGATATTCTGTCTCTCTCCATAAAAATGAAACTACCTCATAAATTTTTTGTAAGTCAGCAAACTTAAAAATTCAGCAAACTTAAAAATTTTAATTATTTTAAAATGCAGCTTTCTACAATAACAGTTCCTGAAGACTACAGCCCATTGGTTAAGGACAAACAAGAAGCTCACAATGACACAAGAAAAAAGGTTTTGGACAATATCACTCAGGCACAAAAATGTAGATTTTAAAGAGGGAGATGAAATCCTTTTGCTCAATGTGAGAAAGAGAAGTAGGAAAGGAGGAAGAATAGAGGTAGATTACACCAGACCCCACATCATTGAAACCCTTTTCAGAAAATTTGAAAACATGGCTGGGTGTCTGTTTAAAAAAGTACATCAGTCACCTGAAACCATACAAAAGAAGTGTACAGAGGAAGTCAAGTCCAAAGATCCCGCTGCAGTCCAGTCCAAAGTGCCCTTCCCAGACCAGCCCAAAGAGCCCTCCCCAGTCCAGTCCAAAGAGCCATCCCCTGTCCAGCCCAAAGATGTTTGCCTTGTCCATTGTCATTTGATAGCATGTCTATGTTCTATGAACCGTTGGTCATTTGGTTGCATGTCTGTGTTTTATGACCCGTTGGTCTTTTGACTGTATGTTTCTACCATGACCCATTCCTGGTCATATGTAAATATGTTCATTATTGAGAACAAAAAAAAAATTCTGTTCTAATTATTCACCCAAGATTTGTGTGTTCTGTGTTGCAGTCCACAAACTGTGGTCCTCAAAAGATTCAGGACAAGTTGAAGTAATTGTTGGACCATACAAACTGTATGACACCTCATTTAGACTGCTTTATGGGAATGGGTGGCTGTCAGATGAGGTAAAAGTATGTTTAAGTTGTTTCATTGCATATTTAATTGACTGGAAATGCACTGATAATTGATCTTTGATTTAAACAAATCATTGATGCGTACCCTCACTGCATCGTGAAATCAAACACGATAAACATATCAAGTTTTTTAATTGAGCACAATTTTTCATATTTTATTTGTAGTTGTGTCTTATCTTATTATTTTTCAGTAATAACATACTGTTGCAGACACTTGTGCATAAGTTGGATTTAGTGATAGGAACATCAATCTTTCATCTTGGTCAGTTCAGTGCCATTCGAAAGGTAACTGCAGACTAACTTGCTATGTTATACTCTGTCATTTTAAATATGTGTTGAGATTGAAGTACTCCCTGCTGCTCTCTTTTTAAAGATGAAGTTGTAAGGTGCCCAGGAAGCAGCTGGCCACAAAGACTGCTCGCAAGAGCGCTCCGGCCACCAGTGGCGTGAAGAAACCTCACCGTTACAGGCCCGATACCGTGGCTCTGAGAGAGATCTGTCATTAACAAAAATCCACGGAGCTGCTGATCCGCAAGCTGCCCTTCCAGCGCCTGGTGAGTGAGATCGCTCAGGATTTCAAGACTGACCTCTGTTTCCAGAGCTCCGCCGGCATGGCCCTGCAGGAAGCCAGCGAAGCTTCTTGGTGGGTCTGTTCGAGGACACGAACCAGTGCGCCATCCACGCCAAGAGAGTCACCATCATGCCTAAGGATATTCAGCTGGCCCGCCGTATCCGCGGAGAGTGCGCTTAAACTAACTGCACTTAAGGTCCCCAATACTTTGGTTATCACACACAAGGTTCTTGCCGTATACATCCTGAGGGAACCACAACCTACTGACTGTTTTAAAAAACGTCTTAAGACATTTCTTTTAAAAAAAAACCTTTGGTTCCCCCTCTTAGTTGTTTTCTATAATTATTGTTTAATATTTTTTTACATTTTTTAATGCGTGCCTTGTTTTCTTGTTTCTTTCTTTTCTAACCTGTAGCCCTATGAGATCTTGTGATTATTGTTGTATTATTATTATCATTATTTTATTATTGTTCATTTATAATTTTGTTTGTGTACAGTGTCCTTGAGTGTTTTGAAAGGCGCTTTTCAAATAAAATATATTATTATTATTATTATTATTATTATTATTATTATTATTATAAATGTTGGAGGTCACTGGATTTTGGTGGTACTTATTTTTTGAAATCCTGGATTTATTTAACAAAATGAATTACATTATATAAAAAATATTACATTTACATTGTTGTAGTGTACACACACAAATTGTTTTGGAATGAGTATACCCGTGCTGTAAAATTCCAACAGGTTTTTGTGTTTGAACTTTTATTTTGATATGTTGAGCACCGCCGGCAGTGAGTTTGTGTATGATGAGTTTCAGCTGTCGGGGTACTCAAAGAGATGTGATTTGTGTTTCTATTGGTTGAGTTTTTGTATTTAAGTTCATCTGAGGCAGACCATGGTTGTCGGTCCACCGTCATCATTCATCACACAGGCGTTTGTTTTGTGTGTGTTGCTTTTGCTTGTGTTAAAGGAAACCTAGTATTCGGTTTCAGGCCCTCAAGTCTGTTTTGTTATGGGGTTTCAATAAAGAAGCAAAAATGGAAGTCTGCGTATGCGCCAGTTCTTGTTGGAGGAAGGGAGGGAGATGTGACACAGTGGAGAACACAGACCGTGCCACACAAATTGCAGCAGGATGCCTCTAGCTGTGGTGTCTTAATTTTGAAGGTATGGAATATTTATTTATGCAGCTGAGGTGAAAGCATTTGTCTTAACACTTGTGCTCACTTTACATAGTTTGTAGAACATTAATTGAAAGAAAGGAACTATGAAATACTTATTTATGCAGCTGAGGTGAAAGCATTTGTCTTAACACTTGTGCTCACTTTACACAGAACATTGCAGAACATTATTTGAAAGAAAGAAACATCAATGAGGTTGAGAGCTGCTTAGAAGAGATCTCTTTTGTGAGACTTCACATTGCAACAACTCTTTTGAAATGCTGAGGTAACCATTATAAAGTATATCTGGAATAATGTATGCTTATTCTGAGTACTGTGGCTACTATGAATATATTCAAGTAAAGTGAATATGACACCGTGTGGCAAATACCTCTAATTTAAAAATACAAATCTTTGTTTTTATTCCAGATTCCATTGTGACAATTACTGTGTTTCCTGCAACATGCTGGAATCTGACTCTGACAAAAGCCAAGTGGAGATGGTAAAAATACAATGATTACCTGTATTCTAACATTGAAATGCTTACATTTGTTGACATTATGCATATTCATATATCTGCTTTATTAATGTGTTTTCCCCACTTTCAAGGTACAGTGTGACTCCTGTTTGAGGTGGACCCACATGGAGTGTACCTCTGCAACACAGTTCACAGTTGATATTTTTTGTTGTGAAAAGTGCCAGATAAATGTTTAATTATTTTACATTTAATTTTCCATTTGTATTTAATTTTTTGTACATAGTGTCTCATAGTTCCAATTTGAAATTCACATTTATTATTGGATTTTTTTGTTCATTACTGAGTTTTTTTTATATTTTATAGTTTTTGAAAATGTACTGAAGGACCGTATCTAACACTGCTGTTAGGTAGTTCTCCATAAAATATAAATTTACCTAAGACAAATTTGGGCTGTAGGAGTAAATGTAGGAACATCATACCTATTCTGACAGTGTAAATGTAGCCATCCGAACGGCATGCCGCTTATAAAACTCTAGGTATGCTATTCTGTCGGTGTAAATCTAGCCTTCAGAACAGAATACCACTTATAAAACAACAGGTATGCTATTCTGTCAGTGTAACTGTAGCCATCAGAGCGTCATACAGCTTGTTAAACAACAGGTATGCTATTGTCAGTGTAAATGTAGCCATCCGAACATCATACCGCTTATAAAACTGGTATACTATTCTGACAGTGTAAATGTAGCCATCAGAACAGAATACCACTTATAAAACAACAGGTATGCTATTCTGACGGTGTGATTTTAGCCATTTGTTAGCGCTGGGTTTTTGTTTTGCCGTGGCTGGAGCTCGGAGCTCTGTGGAAGCTTCTGGACATTGCTGCAAGGAGTTTCAGCCATCCACTGCTGCAGTAACTCTCGTCCTCCGAGCCTGGCTCCTCCTCGCACTGATTCCACACCAGGATCCCACATCTGCACGCAGTAGGAGGCTGTCAGCCAGGACACACCTACTACGGCACGTCCACGAAAGGGACATGGGCTCCCTTACCGCCAGCGGGTGCTCTGGCCACCAGGCCGGTTGTGATGGACGTGGTCCTCTCACCCCACGGAGAACAGGCCAGCCCCCCCGCCTGCAACCCGGACTTTGTGTCAGGGAAATCAGGTTAAGGACGCGCCAAATCCAGTGGGTCCGCTGAAGGGATGTGGGCTCCCTTGCCATCAGCAGGCGCTCCGGCCTCCGGGCCAGTAGTGAGGGATATGGTCCCTACACCCCATGGAGAACAGGCCAGCCCCCCTGCCTGCAGCCAGGATGAGAAAAACATCAGTTTGCCCAAGAAGGGACCTGGACCCCTAGGCGCTCTGGAAAAAGCATCATTGGAGAGTGGGTGGAAGATCCCCTGATTTTTTTAGGGGGGTATACAGAGGATAGTGTGCCCCCGAGGGAGGCTCCCTGAGGGGAGCTATAGTACTCAGAGCCGGACGGAGAGGGGCTCCCCGAAGGGAGCCTTACTCCGGGGCAACCTGGAGGGGATTCCCAAAGGGGGACATTTAGGATAGCGGACACGTGGGAGCAACATGGTCCGACCAGGCCGCAGAAGCAGGCCAGGGCATGTGGGGCCCATGGGTCCGCAAAGTTTTTTGGGTTTTTTTGGTGTTTTGGTGCCTCCGCCTACCTCTCCTCCGCCCTTGGTAGGGGTTTTGGGGTGCTCCGGAGAGCACCGTGGGGCAGGGGAGTGGGTACTGTTAGGGCTAGATTTTTGTATAGAGACTTTTATTTTGAACTTGGACTATGTTTGTGTCTGTAGTCACGTTGTCACCTGTCCTGTGTTTTAGTTGAAGTGATTGGGTCTTATGATTGGTTCTTGTCAGAGTGTGTTTTTTGTATTTAAGTTCTTTGAGTTTGAGTTTTAGTTGCGGATCAACCCTCACACTACCCTGATTGTTTCCACCACGGGACCCCTTCCTTATGTATGTACTGTTTGGTGTTTTTCAGTTAGGCCCTTGTGCCTTTTTTGCTTTATGTACTAAACCATCTAAAAAAACCTGCATTTGTGCCTCGCCTCACTTTCCCCGAGCACCTCATGTGACACCATCAGAACAGCATGCCACTTATAAAAACTACAGACAGGTATGTTATTCTGATAAGGTCTCTTGAACTGATAGAAATCAGTTTGCACTACCGGTATGCTATTTTGACAAAGTATGCCAATCTGTTAGAACACCGGTACTCAGTCTGGAACCAGGTTAGTGCCGTTAGCTCATCCAGCTTGTTAGGGAGAGAGCTCACATTTCCCATGACTACAGAAGGGAGAGATGGTCTGTATCGTCTCATTCTCAGGCGACAACGCTCACTCCTGGCTTGACACCCCCGTCTCTTCCTCCTCAGCTCGCTGGGGATGTTGTGTCTGTCCGCCCAGCACCACTGCTGCAGGGCACAGTGGTAACAGCTGATCTCGACTGTAAACAATAGGTGCACGCTCCGTGTCTCCAAACATGGGCGAAAAAAGTAAAGAATACCATACAAAAATGTTCGAAACTAGCACGAGACGATAGTGCATGGTATTAGATTTAAGTTGCTACGATCCAATTAAAGAACAGAGCTGCCGTAACTGGCTGCCACACATTGGGGGCGCCCAGTGTGAATTACTGGGTGTTCTGATGAATTGAGGTCTTCGTGTAATCAAACCAGAGTCTAATTATTTTGGCCGATCTTTAACTATTAGAGATTCACCGCAGTGTTTTTAAAGGGCCCATATTCTACATTTTTGTCCTGTTTAAATTTGTTTAAATGATGTTTCAGTGGGTTTATATACCAAAAATACAATTCGTCATTCAATCTTTCATTAACTTTCCAACCTCTGTTCATCCCTTAGAAGTAAACAGTGCTGTTTTTGTCACTGAGCTTTAAGACTGATATATGTAAATGAGCTCTCTAAGCTGAATAAGAGAAAGGGGGCAGAAACACCCACTCAAGCATAAATAGTGAACATACATTTTAAAACTTTAACAATATTTACGTACTTTACCTTTTACATTTCAGAAAAGTGATTGATATATATATATATATATAGATATATATAGATATAGATATATAGATATATATATATATAGATATAGATATATAGATATATATATATATATAGATATAGATATATAGATATATATATAGATATAGATAGATATAGATATATAGATATATATATAGATATAGATA